>SNQJ01S0057616.1:55214-69058 GCA_010110895.2 Picea sitchensis | reverse complement strand
TAAGATTCTCTCGTGTTCTCATACATTCAAGAAAATTTACAGTTCCTCACATTCATTAATCAATCCCTATCCTAGGTCTCTCTTCTATGAATCATAAAAACATAGGAAAATACATTAAATCACCCTTAGGGAACCCACTCCCTAGGAAAATGAAAGACCCCCCAGGTCTAATCAATGTACAAAAGTTTGGAGGTAGGATGCTCCTGCATCAGAGTCTCAGCCTTGTTGGGAGGTTAATCCCTATAAGGGACTCCAATACACTTGATTTCCCTAAAGATTGATCAACAATAGAAACAATTGTGGGTCGTCAAATGACCTCTTTCACTATTCTGAGTTTCCATAGTGTAGAAATTCCATACAACAACAACTGAATCCACTCATTGTAACTTTGGTTTAGGTTTAGAGTATGTGGGTTCATCATACTTCTTTCAGACGACATTCTGGTCCACTCCCAATGTTGGTTGTTGCAGTGGTAACACAATAATAATAATAATAATAATAATAAAACATGGTTAATTGCATGAAAACATTGATTTTATGATGTGAGTGTGCTTCTAAACCAAAATGTTTCTTATCAAATAGTATCCTATATAAAA
This sequence comes from Picea sitchensis, assembly GCA_010110895.2. Lineage (NCBI taxonomy): Eukaryota > Viridiplantae > Streptophyta > Pinopsida > Pinales > Pinaceae > Picea > Picea sitchensis. The sequence goes on along the minus strand of SNQJ01S0057616.1, from coordinate 68,462 downwards.
GAAAATGTTGCAAGTTTACAAACATAGAAATGGAAGAGACTAGGAACTATAACTAACCAAGGGGAAACCTCAAAGAAAATATGCTATGCAATAAAAATGCTAGCGTTGTTAGGGCCTGCGTTCTTTGGGATTCGTGTTGATTTTTTTCTAGAGGGAGTTGTAACCCTTGAACTATAGAGGCCTATCACATGGCTCATAACTATCACCTCCTAGTCCATAATTTGATGACATGTGTTATAGCAAGTTTTTCCTCACCCCATGCAACTTGCTGAGATGGCCTTTCCATTTCCCTATGCAAACTTGAAGTCCCAATTTTGCACTTCCTAGAGCCAAAAAATCATATTTTTCCACATATACGGGACCTACCAGTTAGACAACATGCGTATACGCAGGTTGTACCACTACGGACTACGTACATCGAGTTTGGTGCTCAAAATTAAAAATTGTGTCAGGTTTCCATGCCATGTCACGAGATCCATGATCCTTGACCTTCCATATACTGGAAAAGTTCTTACTCGGTCCTTCAATTCCATTTTAAGGCTATAAATTGGGCCATATACAAACTGTGGAAGAGGAGAGAATTCAACTTTTGAGAGCAAAGATACTCTGGAGAAATTTTCACTTCACATTGAGTCTACATCCCTTTGTCCTTTAAAGTATGAACACATTGTTCAACCCCCAAGCTCTTCCCTCTTTGATGGAGAACCTCATTGTCTCTCTTATGTGAGATTTCCTTTGGTGGAGGATTGAAGTGGCGGAGGCCCAAATGGAAGGGACTTAGTTTCTCGGTTCTGAGACGTTTCGACATAGAATTTTGTCACGTATACACTTATGTTGATCATTTTTTAATAGAAATACTCTTTTCTCATCCAATTGATATCTTGCAAATATTTGAATTATTATTCCATGGGCGTATTTGTTATGAATGTTAATGGATTATGATATTGTATGTGCTAACATTATATATTATCACCATATGATTGTGTATCTTGGTTGTTGAGGACAAGTTGCAGGTATAAATCTTTGAGTCGCATGCTCAACAACGGTCTTCATCGAATGTCCGAACGAGGTAGGCTCTTTATCTTTTCTTGTTAGTATTTTCATTTATATAGCATACTTGGGATTCGAGTTGATTTCTACAGTAATTCCATCTATTGTGGTTTACCCCATGCCATAGAGTGATTTTCCTCGTAACAAAATTGGTGACCATACTAGGGAGTGAATCTTCTATTTTGGGGTTTGGAGTTTTTTTCTCCTTCGATTACTCTTGATTAGCCTAAGTTTCCTTATCGCCCAATTGCTTGAAAACCTATTTTTACTTTGCATTTGAGTTTCTTGGATTAACCCTTTCTCAAGCAATTTTTTACTACATATACACGGGTTTTCTCTTGACAGACGCATACATACTTGAGTTGTCCTTCTATAGGGCATGTACATACACGATTTTTTCTAAAACAGTCGTGTACATCCACTTTTTAAGCTTAATTGTTGAGTTTGGTATTTGCTGGGTGAGTTTTGATGGTTTTTTAGTCTTCTTAGGTCTCTGTCCTAACTGTTGAGTGCTTGCAGAGTGATAGGAAACCTTTTTATTGTTGAATTTTCAAGCAATTTTTCTTTCTCATCATTTTTTTCATTGGTTGTTCTTGCATCTTTGTTTGAGTGTTTGTTTCTTGGTATCCTTCTTGGCTTGTTTCTTTTTGGTTGTAGTAGGGTCTATATATCAAGGTGCTATTTAGTCCTTTCATTTTCATTTCTTTATATTAAAAATACAAAAAAATTATACATTTTGAATTTTGGCATTTTCTCTTTTGGCTGTTTAGAATTGATCTTGATATATATGGGAAGAATGCATATTATTGAAATTGCAGAGTTGAATTGAAAGTTGCATTTTGAAAGCTTACCATATTTTGAGAATTGAATATTAAGACTTAGCTTTATGTTCATATTCATTTCTTTAAATTGCCGAGTCATAACATCATCAGTTTCACAACCACACCTCTTGAGTAAACAAAGCCATTAAAAGTAAAATTGATTAATTAAAATTGATTAGAAACAATTTTATTTTTCAAAGTACACAAACAAGCATAGGATATAGGGCCTTGGAATAAGATTTTTTCAGTAAAATTCTCTAAGGCTATTAAACTCAACATATGTGTCTGCCCAGGAAGTGGCGAAATACATTTTGTAATTAGTGACTTCAGGACGCTTCACTCACACCGGAGTTAAGCATGAGGTCACGTGAAGTTGGTTGCAGAGATAACCCTCTAATAACTTCTTAGCGTCAGAGATATTTATGGGGATCTATTCATATTTGGGGGTCTTTCTAGTACCTTTACCTTTGTGAGAGGTGGTGCTTTCAAGATTTTGGGCTTTGTTACCCTGTCCATATGGTGGACCTGACTTATGATTGTTCTCCTGTGAATTGGTTATATCGTGGTGGATTTAGTTGCTTGACATAGGTAGCCACATAGGTTACTTGCAGGGGTTATTCTGCAAGTACCCTAAGTTAGATAAGGGTCGAATAACACACAACCTTTATGGAGGATTACCCCTCCAGGGGGATCTGACCGACTTCATTGTTAAGCCCACAAGGGCCCTTATAACTAATTTTGATACCTCTGATACTTTTAAGGGAGTCTGAGGACTCTCTTGGGTGAGGCATACCTACTCTAGTGAGGGAGGCCCCTTTTTAGATACTATATCTTATTTGTGTGCATTTGGCCTTTTATTTTTATTTTGGTGTGCTATTTTATTGTTAGTTGGCCTTAGATTTTGTTTTTATATCTCGAGTCTTGAGTCATCATGGAGCCAAATCAAATTCCTCACAGGTCTCACTGTTTGTTAAAGTTACCACCACATCTTGAGTATTTTCCTTCTAAAAGGTGTAAAGTTATCAAATGTGGTACACACACCTCCACCTACCATACTTGTGATCATACAAGTATGAGTACTGAGTTGAGTCAGAAACATACTGGGAGTCCTTCAACTCCCATACCTACTGTGGTTAATGGAACTCCTTTGACACCTTCAACCACTATGGTTGTAGTGTCGGAGGTGCCCATCACCACTCCTATTTGTCCTGTGGGTGCTACTCAACCCATAATAACAAACCCTTTTGGGTATCTTTTTGGTATGCCTAGATACAATGCATAGTCCATCCCTTCGGTCTCTAACCATTTCTCTTTTGGTATGCCGAATATGACATCACAACTTTCATCTTCCATTCCAACGAATAATACAAATCCTAGTATTGGAATTGGGGGCATGGATCCTCCACATATTCCACTCTCGTTTGGTGGAGCTCATATTCCCCAAATGACTCTTATGGATGGAAGCCAACCTCCTTTCCCTCATGGGTATAATCCTAGTCTTAATGCTCCTGGATGGAGTAATCAACCGAGCGAACAAGCCACTTCTTATATTTTTTCCTTTCCCCCTTCCTCCTCAACAACAATTCCAACCAACATGTTTGGTATGAAGAATTCACCCCTATCCTCTGAATTTCCACCTAGAGGGAGTTGGTTTCAGACTATGGGAAACCCCGAGCCTAGAGATCCTTTAGCTAGGGGAAATGTTTACAACCCTAATTATATTGTTCCTACAGGTATGGTGCCCACACAACCACTTATGAATCAGTTTGGAGGAGGATATTACCATACCAGATAGGGCCATGGTGCATATAAGAACCCTAGATGGGTTATGATCCCTCAGTATCAATATTTCCTGAGAGCATGGGCTCAGATGCCACAACCCCAACTCCCTTTTCTGGCCATGCTTAATTTTCCAAATCTTTCAAGATTAATGAATGACCTGGAGCGTCATGATCCATCATGGCCCCTTGTCCCCACCAAGCTTCCTTCAGACATTCCAAAATTCAAGGGAAAGACTGGCGAGGATCCAGGTGATCACGTTACTACTATTCGTATTTGGTGCTCATCCAATTCCCTTAATGACGATTCTATTAGTTTGAGACCGTATCAACGCACCCTCACAAGGGTTGCAGTGAAATGGTACATTGAGCTACTAGGGAGAACATACAAAAACTTTTATCAGATGGTTTTGGTCTTTCTCAACTACTTCCAGTTTCCAGTTTGTTACAATGCCAACATAGAACTTTTTTTGTCCCTCCTCCAGGATAAATCCACCCATATCTCATACCATATCCAAGAGTGGCATATAAGGAAGAGGTTGATCAAAGCCTACATTCCTCCAATGTTCCTGTTGGAATAGTTCCTTAAGTCTTTATTGCCTTATATTTCGAAGGATGTTTCTACATCCGGGGTAACATATGAAGAGGAAGCTATTTTCAAATCCCAACAATTGGACCTCATATATGCTCAATCTGGGATGTTATACAAAATTCTTTCTGACGCACTGATGTCAAATTATGACTCTAGACAAAATCCTGGGCCTCATGCTGATGGCATCATAGGATCTGCAAATACTAAGTCTACAGACTTGGTGACAAACCAGTTGAAGGAGTTTTCTCTAAGGCAGTCTATAGAAGGACAAGCTTCATCTTCGTCCTCCACTCCCACTCAATCGACGGATGTGCATTTTTTATTATCGTTGACCAACCCAAATGGTAACCAACAACCAGGAGGGAATATAAAGAAAGTACATGGTAATAATCGTAAGGGTGGAAGAAATAAAAATAATAAACCCAAGGACAACACTAACAATGATAGATCTAATAATAATGATGGCGAGGGCAAGAAATAAAAGCGGAAGGTGAAGTTTCCTTGTAAACTTTGTATAGATGATCACCTTACCCACTTATGCCCCAAACTTGAGGAAGCCGTGAGACTCTTATCTCAACCGCCTGTTGTGCTGACCAATCCATTTCCGCACAATCAACACATGGCTTCGAGCTCCTCTAATGTCGAAAATGCATCGAGTGGGAATCAAAATCCCATGGCACATAAAGTTGATTGTCTATGTGTAAATATGGTCAAGTATCAGATTAATGTAGCCACTTGATATCGTGATTACAATTATTCACAGACTGTTCCATGTCCAGAGTCTCCCCCTCCTCTGGAAACACCTTTGCAGATCGAAAAGATAGAGCCTCTGCCTCATATTATGAAAGGATTACTAAAACGCTCTGCCCACAACCCTAATGCCAGAGCTTCCCAAAACTATTTGATTGTCGAAGATCTGGGTCAAACCCCTTGTGCGATGCCAGATTTGGAGGTGGTCCAGACATGTCCTTCACAACATAACTAATTTTCATCTGCATTAGGAACATTAGCAACATAAAGTGAAAATTTCCAAACCATCTATCAACAATAGAAGATATCATTCCTCTCTTCAGTAGAGGTTTACTAAACTTCTCAGGAATGGGGTAAATTAGGGTGTTACCCCTTAAAGTCCTTCAAAAATATTTTCATATGAATTGTGCATGAGCCCAAGCAGGCCAAGTGTTGTTTCCATGCTCTGATACCAATTTGTAACACACCCGACCCCTAGGTTCTCTTTTAAGGGGTGGGGCATCATACATTCATTTTCATTAACTCTCTCTAGGTTCCCCTTTTTCGCTATAGTGCAGGTTCTTCCAAACCCACAGGCTCTTTCCTGATCCCTTTTAAGGAATTTGAACAACATGCGCTAGCTTTCCCTACTAGGCCCCTTCCTTCATGTGACCTTGGGCTGTGACCATACACCAAGATAACAGGTGCCTATTTCGGTGCTTCAGAGCTTCAGACTCTGGAAATTTTCAACTTGTGACACCACAAGTCTCCGAAGTGAAATCCTTATGGACTGTTATATATTCTGACATGCGCCATTCTCTATTCAACGGTCATGATGGACTCTAGACTTCAGCCTTAGGGAGTTCTCCATCCACGCGACCCCACTTTCTTTGAATTTTTTATCCTCCAAAACAAAGGATCTGCTAACACCTGTCCTCTTCTTCTAGACGACTCCGATGAACTCTGATGCTCTAACCCTTGGGAGTTATTGCTCTAGGAAACTCCACATTTTCTCCCGTAGTGAATTTCCTCCAAAGTGGAATATCATCCACCACACGTCCTTTTTCCAAAGGATGGCTGGGATGACTTCGAGACTCTGGCCTTTGGGGATCCTCGTGCCTTTACACCTCGATGCTCTCGGAGTTGGTCAATGACAGACTGAACACAACCTAGATCTGATGATTTGAGCGTATCCAGGTAACCCCAAAGATCTATGGCTCATAACTTCTGCTCAAGGGTCCCTTGGGTCTCGTCGTTAGGCCATTTCTATAGGGACATCTATCATCCCAAGACACACCGATAAAAATATGCAACACCTGCCTTAGGCCACCGACGTTCCCTTACCTTGCTATGAGGTTTCCATACCTAGCAATTCCATCACTCGACACGTAGGCCCCAAAAGCTCTCGACATGAAACATGTGTCCCCACGATCGAACAATAAAGAAGGGACTCGAAGGATCCTTAGATCCATGGTCCACATTACTTCACGACTCCTGTCATCGAGAAATCTTGATGTTACAATATCCCTGTCCTCCCGAAGTGGTCAATGCCGAGCTCACAAAATTGTAGATCCAACGGTCAGGTTAAATCTCGATAATTGTCAAATCTATGGCTCAGATTAACTTTCGGACTTCAGAGGATTCACCTCCTGTACGAAGAATGTGCCCATTTCTCCAGACCCGTGAAGTCCAAAGGACTCGAAGGATTAACATCGACGTTCCTTCTCGAGATTCGACAATCATGAAGAGCTTTGACTCCTCTCAAACTAGTCTCATCCCTTCATCTCCCAAATGAAAGGTTCTTCCTTTTCAAGACATGAATCTCACTATCCTTCCTGAGCTTCGTCAACTCTAAAATACTTAGGCGCTTTGCACTACTTCTCCTAAACTTAACACTTAGAGGGATTCTTCCGTGCACCCCTTGCGCTCATTTATCAATTCTATAACTTAAGAGGTTCTCGGTATTTTCCCACCTCACAGAGACTCGGTGCATACATCCACTACCTATCCTGATCTTGAAAGTATCCTTCCTCCAGGAGAATCAGAATTACTGGGAGTGTCGACATGCACGCATGAATCTATGCCCAAGGTCGACGAACAAATAGTTCATTTATTCTAACTTGAGCCACCACAGGGCTCATGCATTCACATTCACAAGCTAGATAATTCCTTACCTTCTTAAATACACCATCAGGCATAATTAAAGGGATACAATATAACCATTAAGAAAACATGCACATCCCTGAAACATTTATAGGATATCTAACTTTAATCTACAGTTACAGTTCAATTACACAGAAAAAGAGAATACTTATATATTACAGGTTGTAGCCAACTAACTGACTGTGGGTGTTCGTCCTTCCACCCAACCATAGGCTCAGAGGCATTCATTCTTAGCTCTCTGGATACCCTCGTGCCAGACCATGATATCACCAGGGAATTTATGCCAATTCTCATTGATCCTTTCTCTTTCACATCTTCTGCGAGGTATATCATATGCTTCCTCATCACCAAGCTCATGGCCTTCTTCTCAGAGCTCATTCTCTGCATACTCTTGGAGATCTCTCTCTCTTTCATGGCCTCAATGAGGTTTACTAGATTATTTCTACGCATCAAGTTCGTGGCCTTAAGCTCGTTATCTCTTGTCGGAATGTTCCTCGTATTCTCCACTCTTCTCTTCTTATTCTCTTGTGTACCTTACATGCACATCCCTCCTATCCTGTTCCCTCCTATCAGAAGGAAACCCAGGACAATCTGGGTCTGCCAGAACCTGTGGTACTTTAGGCTGACCTTTTGTGGCTAGACCATTCTTCCATTCATGGGGGTGGTTGATGGTTCAACCACTGGTTCTTTATTCATTAACTGATTCCTCCTTGGGAACCGAAGGAGGTTTGTTATCCTCAACAAGGGAAATTTGAGTTCATTCGATATAATGAATCCTATCCTATAGTTTTCACATTCTTTCCTCTAGTGATATCATGGCCAACACTTTCAAGGATTCACCCCCACAGTCAGTTTTTTGGATATTCAAACAATAATACATTTACACTATTCCCATGCCACAACATGGTAATCCTAATTAATGATTAATTCTAAGTTGGGGGAAACATGGGTGTTACATTTTTCCTTGTGTTCAAAGGAAAGAAATCTATTCACACATTGGGATTCATGCAGTTTCTTGGATTCTATTAGCCTTATTGGTGGTTTCCTCTCCTTTGTCGTCAATCTTCCTTATCGAAAACTATTCAGAGGGTCTTTTTCATGCACTACTTTCATTTGGTGCATGCGAAAGATGCACAGGGTCATTGATTCGTGAACATAATATTCGTTCGAGCTCCTCCAAATCATCAAGCTATTGCTTTGTACCTCATGCTGACTTATGAGAGATTCCTTAATTCTCCCCTTTCAGCAGGTCTCCTTCCATCGAATTCAACTCATCTATTATGGAAGCGAGACCTAGAGTCCTATGAGTACCTAGAGGCTTGCATTCATCAGAGGAAGGTTCTCTCATAATCGACAGTTGGGAATACATCAATGTCTCTTGATCGATGGATTCTTCAAGTGTTCGACTTCAACACCTTTATTCAAAATTGTAAGAATGTACTCGGTGCCTTGATACCTACTTCCATTATAGGTAGGATGTCTCACGTTTGTTAACGATATACATTAATGATGGGTAATCAAATGAAGTCTCATTGTTTTCAACCTGAACTCCTGTATTCACATGATGTAGACTTGCACCTTTGGCAGATAGTGTAGAAGAAATGAAGAGATCAGTTTATAGTAGAATCTTTCTTGGGTTGTTTCTATCGTTCATTGGACCAATACCTATATGACTTCAGTGATCATGGGAGATCAGATTGTACTCCATTGTATACAGATATCTTCATATTGATTTTGAGACTGGTTTTCACTGGGCCTTGTTCATGAGTATGATAGCCTATGACATGTATCTACTTTGTATTGCCTCGTCATGTCCATGAACAACTATTTTCTATATTTCCACATGGATCTGCAGTGTAATTCAAATTGGCAGCCATGTGTACAAAGTCATTATAGATTGTAATATTCTCATGAGCAAATAGTTCCTCTAGCTAAGTCTCCATTACTCCACTTCTAGGAATTATAATGTATTTCGGCCATCGCAAATACTCCTATGATATCACACATTAGGGGGCATCTGTTATAGCAATTTTTGCCTCACCCCATGAAACTTTCTTAGAAGGCCTTTTCATTTCCCTATGTAGACTTGAAGTCCCCCTTTTCACTTCCCAGAGCCAAAAAATCATATTTTTCCACATATACATGTCCTACCAGTTAGACAACATGCGTATACGCAGGTTTCACCACTACAACCCATATACATCGAGTTTGGTGCTCAAAATTAAAAAATCGTGTCGGGTTTCCATGTCATGTCATGAGATCCATGATCCTTGACCTTCCATATACTAGAAACATTTTGAATCGACCCTTCAGTTCCATTTGAAGGCTATAAATTAGGCCATATCCAAACCATGGAAGAGGAGAGAATTCAACTTTTGAGAGAAAAGATACTCTGGAGAAATTTTCACTTCACATTGAGTCTGCATCCCTTTGTCCTTTAAAGTATGAATAGATTGTCCAGCCCCCAAGCTCTTCCCTCTTTGATGGAGAACCTCATTGTCTCTCTTATATGAGATTGCCTTTGGTGGAGGCCCAGCTGGAAGGGACTTAGTTTCTCGGTTCTGAGACATGACGACACATAAGTTTGTCACTTATACACTTCTGTTGATAATTTTGTAATAGAAATACTATTTTATTGTCCAATTGATATCTTGAAAATATTTGAATTATTATTCCATGGGCATATTTGTTATGAATGTTAATGGATTATGCTATTGTATGTGATAACAAGATATATTATCACCATATGCTTGCATATCTTGGTTGTTGAGGACAATTTGCAGGTATAAATCTTTGAGTCACATGCTCAACGATGGTCTTCATCGAATGTCCGAACAAGGTAGGCTCTTTATATTTTCTTGTTAGCATTTTCATTTATATAGCATACTTGGGATTAGAGTTGATTTTTACAGTCATTTAGTCTTTTTTGATTTACCCCACGCCATAAAGTGATTTTCCTTGTAACAACATGTAATGTGCTATCCACAAATCAATGTTATTACAAGATTCCCACATTTCAAATTAATTATGCTATTCCCACATTCCCATGCTTCGTTATGCCAACTATGTTGGCTCAATATATTCTATTATACTTTTAATCAATATTAGAATAATAATACAACACTTACCTATATAATGTGTTCATAAAAATGGTATACCTCAATAGTTCTAAACTTATCAATGATATATGTCATGTTTGCATATATGATTGAATGTGTGGTTAATAAATTACATGCAAGCAAATCATTGGTTATCCCCTTTAACAAAAAAAACAAATTGTTCGTTTATGACTTATTAGTCCCTGCCCTTTGGTAGCAGGGACTTATTAATCTCTTCACGGAAATACACCATTTAAATCAAAGTTTAGCGATTTCATACACTTTTTCCTTTGGCATTTTTATGTTTCTTCCTAAGTTTTAAGTTCAAAGCCTTATTTGGCCTCATATCTAGGCAAACTTAGGAAGTGAGAGGAAATGAGACACTAGAAACTTCGTAAATCTGATATTGAGAAAACAAGATGAATTAATGCTAACTTTCAAGTTAGCATTATTTTCAAACATTAAATGCTTAAGGTTTTTCGCTGCATAAAACATAACCTGTAAATCTGATATTGAGAAAACAAGATGAATTAATGCTAACTTTCAAGTTAGCATTATTTTCAAACATTAAATGCTTAAGGTTTTTCGCTGCATAAAACATAACCCATTTTGTGGTTTCCATTGAGTTGCCAATTTCCCTCCACTTCCACCTCCACCTGGTCACTTTCCAAGTGGTCATTTGCATGTATTACACCTTAATCCTGAATAGAATCGGTGGACTGGGATTGCCCCTTGAACTATTATATAGATCCATTATCATGGAGGCATTCCCACGCAGTCCCAGTTCTGTCTCTCCACCAAATCTAGATCGATTCCCGCCCCCATTGTTTGTTCCTAGTTTTGTCTCTCCACAAGATCCAGATCGATTCCCGCCCCCATTGTTTATAAAATAGGAGCACAATTCACACACAGGGTGGCATGAACCTTCCAAACCAAGAATTTTCTTCGCGTGTGCTCTAGCTACAATTACTTCCCTGAGTCTACGTTGGCCAAATTCTCTTTGTTCTTGACCTCCCTCTTGGTTGCATATGATAAGCTTGTTGCAGATGATAAGTGTGATGCTATGCTATGACAACCTATTCACCATAGTGTCTAAATATTTTAAAATACAAAATGCCTAACTCTTTTTCAGAAGCAAAATCCATGGCATACCTTAGAAAATGCTAGTGTTGCTCCTGTCTTTCCCATGGAACTGGCCTTTGCACCTAGGTAATCACCTTTTCTTGGGAATCCTTGCTTCTGCCCATCAGTCTACAACCTCCAAAGATAACTAAGATCTCATGAAGACCTATTTCTGATTCACCTCAGATAGAATAACAAGGAACACGAAGCACGTCCAAAGATAACTAAGATCTCATGAAGACCTATTTCTGATTCACCTCAGAAAGAATAACAAGGAACACGAAGCACGTCGATACTGCCAAGCACTTTTATTCCATTGTGCTTCTCTTCGCTTCTCAGGTCGCGCCAATATTGATTATGGATTTCCGCGTGGGTGGAGAAATAATTTATGAGTGACTAATTGAAATCCCGGCAGCCGCTGAAGCGTCCGTCTGTGCTTTATTCCTTCCTTGGCCGTACCTCCATTCACTGGGACTTCTTTGTGATTTATTCCGGATTCACATTCAACGCTTATAATTTTTGTTAACAAGTACGTAGGGGAATATAGATTGGAAAGGCAATAACCTACCTCCACATCCAATCAAGCAGCGAAGGAGCACGAGTATCAACCTTCTCAAACAATCCAGGTGCACTCAATCAACTAGAAATCAAAGGCTCAAACAATGTTTTCCCTTAATGATTACTGTAGTAATTGGCATGCAACATCTTTGTCTTGTACATCTCCTTTCTGGTTTATGGATGAATCTATGCGTTGTTTTTGGGCAAAGGAGGAAAAAGGAAAAAGCTAACTCGGCAATGAGCGCTACAAAATGGAGGGTGGTTTTCCTGTAAAAGAAAAAGAAAAAACTAAATCGACAATGTGCACTACAAAATAGAGGGTGGTTTGCATGTAAAAGAAGAAATATTGGGTAAGCTGTTTGATCAGTCACAGAGAGTTCAACTTCTGGATCTACTGCAGAATCAATAACAACTACTATTCCATTCAACCAATTAATTGCTCTGCTTAATGTATGTTCTATTATTATTTTCGTTTCTCTTCTTGGATCTGCATATATGGAATTCATATAATTCAGTAGACTACGTGCTCGTAAAACAAGGAAATCTATATGGTTAGGGTTTCAAATTACTGTAGCTTATTTGTTTTGTCCATTAATCTAACGTTTTGTTTGCATTACGAATTTTGAATTTAGACTAGTCCAGGATTTGTGTCTTGATTCCTGTGTCTTGATTTTTAAATGGTAGATTATCAAGATATGACATATTATGTTAGCATCACTATTAGTCATGACATGCAAGCAAATGGTTTGAACACGAGTAAAACGATTTTGAACATGACGAACGAGTTTGAACATGAGCGAAAAGAGAGTTTGAACCTGACGCAAATAGTTCGAGTAAAGAGTTTGAACATGAGTGAAAAGCTTTTGAGAAACCAGGACTTCCACTATGGCAGTTTCTTGCTGTTGCTCACATTTTTCGTAGTGGGGAGAGCCTGCGAGTATTTGACTTCCACAGCCGGACCCCGTCCCAATCGAGCCGCATCCCCAGCCCGGTTCAGTGTCCCCTGGCTCCGATAACCGGAGTTGGGTCTTGGAATTGGCTCAGTTGCTGCTGGAACTACTGAATCAACTACTGCATCTCCTGAATCAACAATTGTTTTGTGCACACTGATTGTGGTGGGAATGCGACTGGAAACCGTAACCTCCAATCTTAGTGGAGGATGAGAAAAAATAGATGTAAGGATGCATGTGCCTACGTTGCATGGTGTCCCTTCTCATGCAAATGACAGATGGACAGTAAGGTATTATAGAAAAAATTCATGGCTCTGACAGAAAGAGGTAGAGTTAGAAAATACTCTATACTAGCAACAACCACATTAAGTAAAAAGTGGTTGATAT
>SNQJ01S0057616.1:20031-42069 GCA_010110895.2 Picea sitchensis | reverse complement strand
CCAATTTGTAATCCATACTTCCAATCCTTTGCAAAACTTTATAGGGGCCATAATATTTGGGTGCTAATTTATTGTCCTTATTTTGTTGCGTGAGGGACGTATACTTATATGGTTGTAGCCTCATAAATACCCAATCCCCCACTTCAAATTCCTTTCATTGCGATGTTGATCAACTTGTTGTTTCATCATATTTTGTGCCATAACCAAGTTGTCCTTCAATATTTTGAGAACCTCTTGTGGGTGGCTTATGTAGTCCTCCAATGATTGAACCTTTGAAGTCCCTTTCAAGGGTTATGTTATGGATGGAGGATGGTATCCATAAAGTTCCAAAAATGGGGACATTTTTTATGAAGTATGGAAGGATGTGTTGTGCCACCATTCTTCCAAGGACAACCACTTGAACCATTGTGTATGTTTATCATATGCAAAGAAACGAAGATATCATTTGAGACATTTATTCACAATCTCATTTTTCCCATCAGATTGAGGATGGTAAGATGAGTTCTGAGCCAATTGAGTACCCAAACAAGAAAACAATTCAGTCCAAAAATTTCCAGTGAAAATTAGATGTCTGTCACTTACAATAATGTTGGGGAATCCAAGTATATTTTGAATTGTTTCCATGAATTCTACGACTACTGTAATTACTTTAAAAGGATGAGAAAGAGAGAAAAATGGGCATACTTCATTAGTTGATCCATTACAACCATGATGACAGTCTTTCCTTTATATTTGGGTAAACTTGTAATAAAATCCATTGAAAATTCTTCCCAACATTGACTTGGTATAACTAATGGTTGTAGGAGACTTGACATATTGATTGTCTCTCCCTTATTTTATTGGAAGGCCACACATTCAGACACAAAATTTTGAACATCAGTTTTAAGACCTTGCCAGAACAAAATCTTCTTGATCCTGTGGTATGTTTTCAAGAATCATGAATGTCCTTCTATAGGAGAACTGTACAATTCCAGAAGGACCTTATGTTTAAGTTGGGAATTATTGCATAAATATAAGGGATCATGATACCATAGCAAGTTATTATTCCATACAAAATTATCTAATGAACTGCTTTCCTCTTGTAGTTGTTGAAATATCTTGCATACCTCTTGATCTTGCTTCCAATTTGTCCTTGCTTCTTCCACCCAATTAGATTGTGGAATATAAATAGCACATAGTGAATCTTTTGTTTCTTCTTATTTACTTAAAAGGGAATCTGCTACAACATTATGTTTTCCTTTTTTGTAGATAATTTCAAATTCATAACCTAGCAACTTTGTAACCCATTTTTGTTGCTCTTCTGAAGATAATCACTACTCCAAGAAGTACTTCAAATTATCATGATATGTTTTTACTTTGAAGTGTCTTCCTATTAGGTAAGCGCGTTATTTCTTAACTACATATAGTATGGAAAAAATTTCATTTTCATAAATGGGTTTGAGTAAATTTTTTCCTTTAAGTTGGACACTTTCAAAGACAAGGGGCCTTAATTATTGAATTAAAACTACACCAATTCCATGGCCTGTGGCACACTCCACAATAAATGTTTTTATGAATTCAGATGTGTTCAGGACAAGAGTTGTACACATAGCCTCCTTAATTTTTTCAAAAGCTTTGGTTGTTGCTTGAGGCCAAGAAAATGCTTCCTTCTTTAATAATGTTGTCAGAGGTGCTCCTATTTGACCATAGTTATTGACAAACTTGCAGTAATAGCCCATCAATCCTAAGAATCCTCTAATTTTCTTCAATATTTTGAGAATTGTCCATTCCCTCATATATTAATTTTGTTAGGGTCCACTTTCACACCTTCATGAGATACAATATGACCCAAATATTCCACTTATTTAACCCCAAAGGAACACTTGGTTTCATAAATATGTTTCTCTTCCAATAATTGTAATACTCTGACAACATGTTGTATATGCTCTTCCCAATATTTGTTATAGATTAGTATGTCATAAAAAATATTAACACAAATTTTCTAACAAAGGGCTTGAAAATAGTATTCATCAAGCTTTGAAATGTTTAAGGTGCATTATTAATTCCAAATGGAATAACCAAAAACTCACAATGACCTTCATGTGTTCTAAAATTTGTTTTGGGAATATATTCCTGGGTCATTATGATTTGATGATATCTCGAACGAAGATCCAACTTAGTAAAGAAAATCACTCCATGTAATTCATCTAATAATTAGTCAATGACAGGAATAAGAAACTTATCTTTGATGGTCATTTTGTTGAGATGTCTATAATCTAGACATATCCTCCATGAGCAATCCTTTTTTGTAGCCATTACCATTGTTGAAGAGAAATAAATTTGGATAGGTTGAATTATGTCGACCTCTAAAATTTCTTGGATCATATGCTCCATATCACTCTTCTTTGCATATGGATACCTATAAGGCCTAATGTTAGGTGGTACACTTCCTAGCTACAAATGAATAGCATGGTCATAATCTAGAGCAGGTGGAAGACACTTAGACATTTCTTCAAATACCTTGGAATGATTTTTGATAACTATTTGGAGATCTAATGGAGAAAAGGATATAGATGTTTGAACATCTAGTGAGCACATTTGTGCAATTAAACCATGGTGTCCATTTTTGAGTAATTTTGTGATGATATTAGAGCTTATCACCTTAGAGGGTTTCCCTTGGATACCTCTAAGCTCAATTTCCTTCTCGTATGAGGAAAATATAATGAAAAGATATTGAAAATTAAGGGTCAATGTTCCCAATAATTGTAACCGTTGGATCCCTAATACAACACCAACACCACCCATTTGGATGGAAATCATGGGACTATCCAAAAAATACTCCCCCATATTGAGCTTAATACTATGACACTTCCCAAAACAATTTATGGTACCTACATCTACAATCATTACTTGAAACTCTAGTGCTAGAAATACAAATCAATTGAGATATCTGCTAATTTGTAATTGATGAAGTTATGGGTACTACCATAATCAATCAAAATTTTTACCTTTTTCCTTTTTATGTATCCTTGTATGTTGAGGTCTTGTGGGGTATTGATTCCAACCAAAGCATGAAAATATATTGTTGGATTAGTGTTGGAACACTTTTAAAATAATAAGTCTGAAACATTACCTTGTTTCTTTTTACTTCATCTCAAAATTGAACTTCAATAATAAATCATTTTTGTCTTCTATCCTTAATGAGTACACAAGGTCCACCATCGATCCAAATCTCTCATCAATCGAACGATCCATCTTTCCAAAATGTTTTGGAGACGCCTGAATGTTAAAAAGGTCAAGCCTCTAGAGACTTGCTTCAGAGTTTCAGATTTTGGAGTTTCGCGCTTTGGGCATTTCACCATATAGCAACTCCAAAATATCAATCTCCAAAAAGTGTTCAACGGGTCTTAGTCATCATACACATATACCTTCCTAATCTTTGACACATCATTACGATTAGTGGCCCGTCGAAACATCCAGAAAGTTGTTTTCCCGACACCCGAAGCACATAGATAACAAAAAGCTAAACCTATTTTAAACAAGTTAATCTTGATTAATACTTAATTAAATAATTTCGCACATTCGGAGTTTGTATATTTTCCATCCATTGCACTCAAATATCATGAAGCACGAAACCTCGAAATACTTGAAGATAAGAACAATTATTTACTGTATAAAACATGATTAAAATTAATTAATCATTTCGTGATTTCGCGTTTCGGGGATCCAATCTCGAGCAACTACCAAAATCCCGAGGTCCAAAAATCCAAAAAAACACTTAACGATAAATGCAATTAACTAATGCATTAATGAGGATTATCTCGTGATTAATTTTTCGCTGAATCGTAGCTCGGGTAAATTCAAATGTTATTTGTCAAAACTTCTAATCGCGAACCACTAGACATTAATGACATTAATAATCGATCTACGACAATCATTTCAAATAAGATCTCCGACCACCGCCTAAATCTTTTAATTAAGGAAAGTGAATTCACCGTCAGGAAATTATTCGTAACTCAACTCATTTAGGGGAAAATGATATTGAAGTTTGAATTTCATTTGCGTTTTCACAAAAGAGCAAGTTTGAGAAATATAAGAAGTTTGCACATTTCCTGTAACAGGTAATAGAGTTATGAACTTGTGATATCATGGCTCCATGAAAAACAACTAAAGCGCCTGGTGAAAGCTCAAACCCAATCACAGACGTCTTCTCAGATACATCGCCCAGAACCATAGATACCGTGAAAACCTGGATGTAGGTATTCGATATTCTACAATGCGAATTGATCAACTACCCAGATGATTCAGGCGATGAGGGGACTAAAACCCAGGCTAAGAGATACAAATATGTTGCTCAATCAGAGTTGCATAAAATAGCAATGTGGCCTAGGTTCATGCCTTATAATGATATGATTGCATGGGCTCTAGAGAATTTCAATCTCTCGACCAGGAGTATATGTAATTCACAAAAGGTTGCAGTTGGGTCTTTCCGACCAGAGCATTTCTAGGTAATGTACAAATTATCTCTAGTTCCCAATTACATTTATAATGTCACTTTCCTAATGGACTTAGACAAAAAAGAATGTGATCAATATGTAAAGAACTTACCCGACTTGATCAAGAATTGGTGTTCACATCCTGTGAAATTTAGAGCAGACACCCATGGCGTATATGTTGTTTCCTCATTAGAGCCTCACATGATGTATGTAGCCATGATGTTATGTAGACTTTTCAGGAAGGAAAACACTGCTCATTTCGTATTACCATGGGTTCCAATCATGCATACAGTAGCAGAGGGGTATTCCTTCGATTGGGCCATGTGACATCCCCCAAAATAAATTATTTTTGAATTCAAAAATTGTTAGGAAAATTATTTCGTTTTTGGTAAACTTGAATTTGATTTTTTTTTCCATTTATGGCAATTCCGAATTCCGAATTTGGTAAATTGTAATCAATTATTATGACTGTTTGGAAAAGATCTGATTTGACCTAACTAACGATTTGACTGTGACACTTGTATGAAAACATAATATTTTATAATTACTGCAGGAAGACAAATGGAACAACCATGTTAAAATCAGCTGACCATGACTCCATGAGTGGGCAACATGTTGGAACTACCTCAGGGTTGATTGTTACAAGTGGAAAATCAAGGATTTGCCCATTGGAAGCCCCTGAAAATTAGGGATTTAGAAAGCTGCGAAAATTCCCAAGGGAGGGAAAAGACCTAGGCAAAAATATTGTTTTGATAAATAGCATATGTGAGGAGGCAGGACACTGCCTAGTATGCTGGGGGAAAAGAGACTACTAGTTTTCTTATTGTTATGAATACTACTGATTGAGTGTGAGTCAAGAGGAGTCTACTGAAACTGAAAGACATTTGCTGAGGAGGATATTCCAAGTTTGCCCTCATGGATTCATGGTTAGGCTAGGGGGTGAATCGGGCAAGAGATTTGGCTACCCTATTCTACGATTGGGAGGAATGTGGTTGTTCCCTTTGTCTTCCCACGAACTGGTTTAGATATGTTAAATCTTTTCCTTCTCTGTTAAAATGATTATATTTATCTGTTGTAATGTATTTGCTAATTCTGAGATTGAAGTATTTTCC
The DNA here is from genome assembly GCA_010110895.2 of Picea sitchensis. Taxonomy (NCBI): domain Eukaryota; kingdom Viridiplantae; phylum Streptophyta; class Pinopsida; order Pinales; family Pinaceae; genus Picea; species Picea sitchensis. The sequence continues at coordinate 36,482 of SNQJ01S0057616.1, read as the reverse complement.
AATTTGTTGGTAAACGATTAAATCCCTGATGTAGTATATCTATTAACATCAAATTTGATATAATATCTGGGATAAAATTTGTTCGAGGGTATGGAGTCAAAATGCTGACATAATATCTTATAAATTAATTTCTAAGTGACTCTTTATGATTAGACTAAATTCTGAATAATTGTTAGAAATTGTCTTTTATTTATTATGACAGTTGAAAAGTTATTGCATGGTTAAATTCTGGAAGCAAACCTTTTTCTGTAAACTAGATCTCTACTTTAGAGAGGTATCCGTAGGGTAAATTATAGTACATCGAAGTTCCTTGTATAGAATTAAATATGTACGAATGGAGTGGAAACTAAATCTATATAAATGGAATATTTATATTGGTATGAATAAAAACTGAGAATCAGAAATCTACTCGGGCCACTATCTGCCGCATAGTATGGAATTAAACTAATAGGAAATACTAAATTTTCCCCCACGATATAATTCTATCACATATAACTACAACTGCAAATGATATGTTGGATATAGGAGACCAATAATCTCCTTCAGAACTAGAGATGTCGGAAACCCCTTTTTGTATTTTTGTATTCTTTTATATACGATACGAGTTGAAATTTCTAGCTAAAACAGCAGCCCCGACTCATATCTTTCCATATAAATCAAATATAATGAAATAGAAGAGTACCAGTAACTCTATTACTATAAATTCCGGGAACATTTTAGTACCGGAAAAGACATAGCCGAGTAATATAAACTTCATTTTTTTCATATCTAAACAGTAAATTCAGTGATCGAATTCTCGCTATGGTTCAACCTATCTTTCTGAATACTTTTGACTAGAATTTCTAGTCATTAAATAAGAAATTTTATTACATATGTTGAACCAATTTAAAATCAAACCACAGATTAAATACATGTGCAAGTACTGGTGCTACTCCAACAATGGAAATACGACCTCGGGGTATATTCAACAAACATTTCCGAAGTCGTGATAGAGCCATTTATAAAAAACTAGATGAGGCAACGATCTCTTGTGTATGACCTAGAACCTGTAGATTTTAACCTGAGGATTGGTGGGTTCAGAACCCGAATACCTTTTTCACCGAAGACATGGGCAGGTATCCGGGGCTTGCGCAAACTGAAGTCCTGCAGAAGAAAAGTAAACCCAAAACTTATTAACTTTTAGTTGAAGAAAAATAATGAAATCGACAGAATGATAAGTGTTAAACCAACAGTTTATTTTCTTCTAGAAGAGACACTCATCTTTTTGATGCACAGGCTCAGATCCTTGCCTTTTCATTTGCAATTTGGATAGACGACTGAGCCAAAGGAAGAGGGTGTAGTAAATCCCTGATGGGTACCTCGCAGGGGAGATAGTCACAACAACCAATGTATTTAAACAAAGTGAAATAGATGACAGTATTAGTTTCCTTAATACATAAACGATATAAGTCGAGATTTGCCAAGGACATGTTTTAAACCTCCCCAGAATTGTATTTACATAAAATAACGAGGAACCAAGAAGCTAGTATAGAGATGTCGTATCTAGACCCCGAGAGGTCACCTTGCAACTTACAGTATTACCAACATGAAGGAAACTACTGATCAACTTTCATTTCGAAGAAGGAAAAACATTTCTTGCAAAGCACACACAAAACTATTAACTCAAAGTCACATACCGTAAGGTAGTTCCAGGAACTGTATGTGAACATCGTAGATGGGTTTTATAATTATACCAAATAAGAATTCACGGTAGGGGTTTTTTTCTTGGTCAAGATTAGTAAGGTTCTGAGTATAGTACCATCGGGTGGACTCACCCCTCGAAAGTAAGGAAGAAAGAGGTGTTACCACAGAATGTACCAACAAACCTTACGAAACCTCACCTGTGCCCAACTCCGGTCTCGTTGTACACTACCGGGAGGGAGCGTGAAGGAGAACAACTTTTGAGCATTCTGTAACCCTAAATTGAGATTTACTAGGGGGTTAAACTGGTAAGCCTATGGGAAATTTGAAACAAGGAGACCAATAATAGAAATGCATGAATAACCCAAACCGATTTCAGAATAAGATTAACCCCGAAAGATATCAAGCATTAATGTTAAGGGAAATGTAAATACACTCTGTGGTAAGATCTACAGAATGAAAAGGACCCTCACAGAAATAAAACTCCAAGAAACTTTACTCCTCTTCTTAAGACACGATAGCCAAATAGGAACTTACCAGTAAGATGGATCATGTCGATCGGATTACTGGGCAGGTGGCCTCCAGAACGATAGTTTTTCCATACCGAAGGAACAATACGCAGAGCTATTTTTCGAAGAATCACAATGACGAGGAAGGAGCTCGCCTAACCCTAAGTTGAGGATGAGCTACCAGAAGAAATGTCGAAGTACGGAATTGGTTGGGCCATGTGCTAGGGTAAACTTGGCAAGACAAGATTAGAGGAAGGACAGGTGGGAAGGTCACCATAACCGCTTATATAGGACTTCCATTTATTATAGGAGAATATTCTTAACTCCTCTGACAAGCACATCCCCTGCCCTTATTAACCAAATTTCACTTTTAATGGATGTCACTTTCGAGGAGCGACTAATCGAGTATAGTTGGGGGTTAATTGTTCGTCTCAGTTAGACTACTGTTGTACTTAGTTAAGAATTAGTCGAATAAGATTGTCGCGCGAGAATTACTTACCCAAAACTATGTTAAGCTTAATGTTTAGAAGAAATTTAACCATGAAGAGTTTACGAGGAGAATCCAATTAATGACCTACGACGTTATTGACTCATATTAATCCATGTACGATCTATGGATTTTTGGATATAACTACCGTCAAATATTTCCTTTAGTGGATATCTCCTTTTTAGAACAAAGGATATAGCCTTACGTGCTAGAACAAGGAGTTATGTGTCAAGGGGGACTTAGGACAACAAGTTCTAGGTATATGTATATAGAACCACTATATAAATAAATATAGTCTAAATATGTGTTGAAGAAAAAACTGGTAGAACTTTTAAGAGGATTCCTCATTTCAAGTTTTAATTTAATCTGGTATAAGATAGTCTCCTTATGGTAGAAGAGTAGATGAGCTTTAAATCTAGAATCATGATTAAGGTTATACTTCTCCTTTATTATGAAGTTATTAAGCTAAAATGAGCTTGGCACCCCACAATAATTTTTTTTTCCATGTCATTTTTGAGGTATATTACAGGCCAAAATATTATCGAACAATTTGGTCAAGGAAATCACAGAATATTGGTCATTGAAAGCCAAAGGGAAACCTACCCCATTTTACATGTTTGCTTATATTATGGATGTCGTTTGCTTCATGAAGTCATTTCCTTTGATGGGATGGAGTTGGACTCCAACCAACGCTGAACCAATACACTTCTACCACTCCAAGATGTGGTAGGATAAAGAAAAAGATTTCTTCTACGAAATCTGTAACTATGTGGTGGTGTCGATGCATATTTCTATATACGGGTGCCAACCTCCCAGGATTTTCGACAAGATAGTGACCAACCTGGGAAAAATAGAAGATTGGTACATTGAAGAACATTTTTCTTATATCAGGGTTTTTGGATGTTCCGTCCCTCCGCATGCCTTACCCAAGTTTCTACCAGATCAATTGGTGTGTAGAGAGGTGGCACATCAAATTGTGCTAGGCGGAATCAATAAAGAACTAAAGGCAGTGCAGAAAAAAGTATGGCCCACCTTTCCTTTGCAGATTGGTGTGTTCTCACTGTTAGATTTTGGCCACTCAAAGGTAGAGGCCGCGACCCTGGAAGACATTAATCTTGTTAATATTGAATTCAATAAACACGATCCCTAGAATATCGTGGGAAATCACATGGCTCATTACAATATGAAAAGATACAAGCATGAAGATTCCCCACGAGATGAGATATTCCGAGGAGCAAGATCTTATCAGGAAGTGTTGAGTTGAGTCCGAACTTTGGCTCCAGAAGAATTATTTGAGTTCTATAATTTTCAAAGACACCGAAGAAATAGCTTGCCTAAAGTCTTATAGGGAGGAGTCCTGACATTTCTAGTTGCACATGAAATTGCGACCTAGAGTTTATAAACAAGGGGCTCGAGTGAACAGGATGCCCACGGTTGTTTGGATAAAAATGAGATTTTAACACAGCAGGAGGATGTCGCATTGACAAATCCACCAGATAATCAAACTAAAGCTCAAGCTTAAGATTTGATTAAAAAAGGGTAGGATGCATCACTGTCTACACTAGAAAAATCGGCTACAAACACAACAGGGAAACAACCATCCACCGAGATAGGCATCCCTATCAAATCGGTCACACCTTTACAGTCTAGTAGGGGGAACCCGAATGCCAAAGTCGTTTTTATAGAGGATCTCACTCCTATTTCGGTTGAATAAATGCCCCCTTCCAACTTCTTCTACATCAAGAAGAGGAGAGTTGTAGTAAAAAGAGAAACGCACCAAAAGGAGGGTTCAACTGTCAAGAGACACATAGTGCTATATGATGGCCAGGCCTTAGAGGAAGTATAATTTGCTATGGAAGTGGTAGGCACATTGAGAGATTTTTCCACAACAAATCAATGTTCAATTGGAAGTCTAGCAGAACAACTGAAGCAGAAGGATCTGTTGGTGAAACAGTTGCAAAACCAAATAAAGACTATGGAATAGAGTGTGAGAAATGAGATGAATAAGGGTTTTGAGCAGATCAAAGCCTGCGACAAGCGGGAAATCCAACAACTTAAAATCAGTCTTGATGAAATGCATAAAAATTCACAGTCAAGAAAAGAATTGGCCATTCAATAGGAAGATTTGGTCAAACAACTACAGGCTAAAATAAACTTTATTGAGAACGCGATAGTGGATATGGTGATTTTCCAAGCCCAGGAATTAGAGGTGCATGAGAAGGTGGAATCAACCCAACAAAACCTTTTGACTAAAGTAGAAGCTGCTCAAAACTATTATCGGATGGAAAACCATTCTTTAAATAACATTCACCTAAAGGAGAGAGAGGCCATTGCATCTCGAGTTACATTCCAGGAGGTCATTTTATCAGCATCAAAGGATGAAGTAGCCAGGGCCACAAGATTGTCTCTTTCAGAGCAAACTCGAGGTGATATAATACTGAAAACCTGGGAGGCCAATTTAGTTGAAAGTAAATGGTTAGCCTAAGAAGTGAAGAAAGCTTGTGAATAAGAATGTTCCTCACTTGACAAAGAGTCACTAGACATTGAAAGAGATAGTATCTCTGAAGCCCTGGGGAAAATTGATATAGAAAAGCATCAACTTGATCCCAAGACAAGCATGGAAGAAGCCTGGGCCGAAATCCTGCAATTGAAACAAATTGAAATTATCCAGATTAATAAGTGGATAGTCAATTCTAGTCTACGGATACAGTCTATATCTTTATAAGACAGGAGAATGGAAGATAGGCTCCCTCACATAGAAAATAATTTATATACTTTTGAGGTGAATGACACAACATAGCCTTCCAGGTTGGTGGTGCAGTTCGTAGGCAGATGTGTTCAGTGTGTCGAGCAAGGAACACATCTGGGAACAAATGAGATAATCTATGCATACCATTCACATAGGTCATGATTAGAGGCCAACTATTTCTGAGATGGAGGACAAGAAGAAGAAACGTCTCTGCCAGTAGGTGAAGAGACAGAGAAGATGCAAATGAAACTCTTCAAATTTCACATATTGTAATATTTACTGTTTTTGAATTATGAGAATGTCAACTGCCTAGGGTTGATATCATTTTTGTATAAATTCATAGTTTGAAGACTTAACACAGGTTGCTTCTTGCCAAATGTAATAGAGAGAACTCTCCTTTTTTTAGAATTAATACAAGTGTAGACAGGGATTCCAATTTTTGTGCAGTTTGAGTTATGTTTCCCTCTTGTATTCCATATTTATAGTTTTCCTTATGTTATTTCTTGATAAGTGAGTGATTGCAATTTAGTAGTACTACTAGTGTAGTCACATTTTATCGATTGTTTGATAAGCAAGCAATTTTTCCTCTGTATTTTCTATAAGTAAATACAAGACCTGTGAGCTACTTGGATTACTGTATCTCATATTGTTTCAAGGGTGAATTATTTAATTTCTTCTACTATGAACAAGGTAATATTCATCTTGCATTGATGCCTCATTTTGTTTAATAGTTTTGTAAGTTTCCCTCACATCATTTGATTTTATAAATCGAAATAGACGACAAATTACAGCCGCTGTCATGTTCAGTCATTATTTTCATTTGAGGATTAATTCTTATATAACTAATGGAAGGAAAATCACCTTTCAAAACTTTCCTTTATATTTATGATGCCTTGACATTACCCTTTTGAGCCTTAAATGTAATTTCAGGAACAACATCTTTTTGGCACCATTGCCAGGGACGGAGAAACGAAGTTATTTTTCCCTAGGAGAATGACATGGTAACATTCTGTCTTTGATAGTGAAAAACTATTGAATATTGTATTACAGATTTTTATCTTTCACTTGGCAAATCCACTACAGATAAACTGGCATTCGGTCGAAAGAATACCAGGAATAACCCAGACGATCATCAGACTACGCCTGTATCTGATCCCGAAAAGTTTTTAAAACTCAAGGGATACATCAAGTCTACTACCTCATCTTCAGGTAAGAAGTACCAACCCAAAATAACTCAAGTCAATACTAAGGTTCATGTCGAAATATTAACTCCTGAAGAAATATTTGAACAAACTCTTTCTGCGGAGGCCTCAACTAGCAAAACTGCAATAAAGATTGAGATTGACCCATCCGATACTCAGAATAGTCTGAATAAAGGATCCTCATCTATACCTATTATCGTTACCTCTCTTTCTACCCCATCCTCACCCGAAACCAAGGTTTATGTTCTTAGAAATCCCGAGGAGCACACCTTATACCCTGATTCATCTCCTTCTGATTCACCTATCTATACATCTTGTAAGTCTGAGGAAACTAGTCCACATTTCCCATTCCCTCCTCTTCTAGACTTCACGTCTTATAACGATCAGTTTCCAGTTTTTTCTTCACTACAGCCAAGGAAGTTGAACAATCATCGCTTCAGTCCCTATCAGTTTACAAAAATCCTCTCTTTAACTCTCGAAGTTCATCCCCTCGACATCAAATAGATGTTGTTGGAGAAGGTGGCGCCAGAGGCGGTGCTGGAGGAGGAGGCGGTCAAGGACCACCACCTCCACCTCCTAGGATTTTTTCCAAAGTGGCAGTCAGATATGCTCCTTTAGTTCTTCCCCCTGTCCTTCATGATTTACCAGAAAATTATATGAAGAACTTACCTAAATTAACGGGAGAAGGGAATTTAACTGTTATAGACCACATAAATGTTTTTGACCAATTCACTGTTATCCTCGACATTGAGCATGAGGATGTTTACTCGAGAAATTTGGTGAAAATTTTTGAAGGACAAGTAAGAATCTGGTTTCGAGGGCTTTCGGTAGGTTCTATAGCATCTTGTGATGCACTAGAAAACACCTTTTTAAGGTAGCGGGGAGAGAAGAAAGATCACTTGTACTATCTAATGGAATTTGGGGCTCTGAGGAAAAATACTTCCCAGTCAGTCCTAGAATTCACCCAAAGGTTTAGTAAACTCTATCATAAGATCCCAGCAGAAGTTAAAACCCCTCAACCCATAGCTAAGGTGACTTTCGCAGGGGCTTTCGAGCCCAAATTTTCCCTACTTTTGAGGGAAATTAGATCTGTTGACCTCACAAGAATGCAGGATGACGCCATCAAAATTGAGTCGAACATGATGGCATCGGGTAAAATAAAAGAAAAGGTTGATACGGGAACCAAAGAAACTAAACGCTTCAGGGAACAAGCTGGAACTTCCAAATATGGGAGGTTTGCAGAGGACAAAATGGATGGCATGGCTAAGTTAATCAAAGAGTTATCAAACACAATCTCTAGAATGGAACTAGACTAGGATAAATCTGATCCTTTTGCTAGGAGAGATTTCAAAAGTAATCCCAATCCCCAGATCCAACAGAGACCAGTAAAAAACGAGGATAAAAAAATCAAAGCTCCTTTTAAAACATAAAACTTTATGCAAAGACTATGAGAGGTTAGATGAAGATATAAACAACCTTAGTGATAACGACCAAGAACCTCACCTAACCAGACAAGATTACGAAAGGTCTTTAGATCAAGAACCACTGTCTGGAAATGAGGAAAGTATAAATAATATGGGAGAGTCTGATTATCAAGGAATCGCCGACTCCATAATGGTCGAGCTTCAACAAAAATATAATTTAAGGCATGGAGATAAAAATTCTACGACTGCTCCACCGAAGAAGATCTTGTCTAGAATTAAAAAAAATGAGGCAGCTCAACCATCCACTGAAACACAAGATGCCAAAACAAAGACAGCCGAAACAAAAGAAACACAAACCAATAAACCAGAAAAAAAGAGAAAAAGAGATCCCAACCTGAGAAGCCGAAAAGACAATTGGAAGATTCAATATCGAAAGCAAAATTAATAAAATCAAAATTTCGGTACCTCTAGTTGAACTGGCAAAAAATCCGATGTACAGAAAGAAAATTGCCAAGATGATAAATTTCTCAGATGCTGAAAGTCATGCATATGTTATTAATTTAGAAGACGATAGACCCACTATAATGTTTGGTCCGCATATCGAAAAATGCTAAAGACCATATCGCTCCCTTTTATATTATGTTGATTGTGCATGATCACCTACTCCATAACTGTATGTTGGATTCTGGAGCCTCCCACAACTTAATGCCCAAAGTTAGTATGGAAAAACTGGGTCTCGAGGTTACTAGACCATACCGAGATCTGTATTCTTTTGATTCAGGAAAAGTTAAATGTCTTGGTATGATAAAAGATTTGGTGGTTAATCTTGCATAGATCCCTGTGAAGAGTATTCTCATGGACGTAGTTGTTGTTGATTTTCCTGTGAAGTATGGCATGTTGTTATCCAGGTCTTGGGGTGCCAAACTTGGAGGATCGCTTCAACTAGACATGACGTATGCCACGATCCCAATTTTCGGTGGACAATTCACTCATCTATACAGAGAGACAAGATTGGCATATATGGTAAGTGACCCAAAGAACCCAAATAATTATCCGGTTTATGTCGCAGATCAGGATATAGGAAACTATATATTATCAATTGATGATGGTTTTGATGAATGTATAGAAGAAAATGGTACAGAAGAAGAAAACAAAAAAAAAGGTAAATAGTATAGAAGTTTGGAAAATATTTTTTGATGGTGCTTCGTCTTGGGAAGGAGCAAGAGATGGGGTGTTGTTTGTGGCACTCGGAGATGAATTCATTATTCCTTTATCATATAGGTTACAGTGGGACATTGAATATACCAATAACGTATGCGAATATGAAGCTCTCATCTTAGGATTAGAGGGTGCCAAGAAATTGAAAATCGAAAATCTCATAATTCATGGTGATGCTAAATTAATTGTAAAACAGATAAGGAAACAATATCAAGCCAAACATCCAAGGCTAAGGTCGTACATGAACTGCGCCTGGGATTTGATTGATTTTTTTTTATCATAGTTCAATATTCATCATATTCCGAGGGCAGAAAATCAACAAGCTGACTCCTTAGCAAAAGCGGTTGCTACTTTTATGCCACCTACAGTCTTAAAGATAAAGTATCACATAGAAATGAGGCACAAGCCTTCAATACCAAATATTGTCCAACACTAACAGGTCTTTGAAGACGATAAGAAGATCAAGTAATTTCTAGAAATGGTGGATGAATTTTCTGAAACACACATCAACCTGGAAAATCAAAATGACCCTACTTGGATCATGCAAGAAGATGAAGATCCTCAGAAGTTCCAGGATAATATCGCTAACCACCGCATGTTGGTGTTAAAAAACAATCAGATTCCTAAGGGTCTAATTCCATTAGAGACATTATTTGATCAGGACGATATACCCCTAAAGTCTACCTTGCAACCTTAGCCCGAAGAGGTTGAAGATTGTGATATAGGCACTAAGGAAAACCCTAAACTGGTCAAAATATCTAAATACCTTCCACCCGAGATGAAAAGTAAATATGATGAGTTACTCAAAAAGTACAAAGATGTTTTCGCTTGGTTTTACGATGAACTGAAAACTTATGATACCACTGCCATCGAGCACAAAATCCATTTGAAACCCAACATCAAACCTTTCAGGAAGAAGCTCAGACAGATAAACCATATACTCCTTCCTGTAATAGAAAGGGAAGTAAAAAATCTACCTGACGCAAAGTTATTGTTCCACTAAAATATTTCGAGTGGGTAGCTAACTTAGTTCTAGTCAGAAAAAAGAACGGTGAAATCAGACTCTGCATAAATTTTAGGAACCTAAATAGATCATCCCTTAAAGACAATTATTCGCTCCCTAAAATGGATCACGTTCTGGAAAAAGTGGTCGGAGCTAACCAAATGTCTATGATTGATGGCTTTTTAGGTTACAATCAAATTGCAGTCCATGAAGATGACAAAGAGAATATTGCCTTTACCACTCCATGGGGTACTTTCATGTACGGAAAAATGCCATTCAGTCTGATGAACGCAGGGGCCAGTTTTCAACGAGCAATGGACATAGCCTTTTTCGGTGAGAGAGATAATTTTTTCATTATTTATCTCGATGATTTAACTGTTTATTCTAACTCATATGTAGAGCACTTGGTACACCTCAAACAAACATTCGAAAAATGCAGAAAAATCAGTTTGTCGCTCAACCCTAAGAAATCCCATTTTGCAATGCAAGAAGGTAAACTCTTAGGCCATATAGTATCTAGAGAAGGAATCAAAATCGATCCAAAAAGGGTTGAAGCTATAGATACAATCAATATTCCTAGAAACATAAAGGAAATTCAGTCTTTTTTAGGAAAAATAATTTTTTTAAGAAGATTCATTCCAAATTTTGCTAAAATTGTTAAATTAATTACAGGTATGTTGAAAAAAGACAGCGAAGTCAAATGGAAAACCAAAGCTAAGGCATATTTCGAACACATTAAGAAGGTAATAGGAGAAGCACTGGTGTTGGCCAGCCCGAACTACATGAAAGAGTTCTTGATCTTTTCATTCGCATCTGAGCATACTGTCGCAGTCATGCTCTTATAGAAGAACGATGAAGGTTTCAAGCAGCCAATATCATTTTTTAGTAAAATCCTCTGAGATGTCGAGTTGAAATATGATATATTTGAAAAACATGCATACGCTATGGTGAAGGCCCTCAAAGATTTCAGGGCTTACGTGTTGGATTCCAAAATAATTGCATACATACCAACCAACTCTATTAAAGAAATATTGGTTCAACTTGACAGTGAAGGAAGAAGGGGTCGATGGCTAGCCAAGATTCATGAATTCGATCTTGAGGTAAAACCAACTAAACTTGTCAAAGGTCAAGGCATGGCTAAGCTATTAACCGAATCAAATTTCAGGGCGCTCAGAATAAATCATCTACAATCTTACGAAGACCTTCCAGATATAGAATAATTTGATGATCAGACACCTGCAACCTAGATTCAAGAAAAACTTTCTTCCTCTACTTGGTATGGCGACATAGTTTCATACCTCCTAACCCTTTAGTTCCCAAGTGATATGACTCCTTCTAAGGAAAGAACATTAAAGCTGCACGTGGTAAAATATTGCATCATATACAACCAACTGTATTGGAAGGATCCCCTAGGATTTTTACTAAGGTGTTGGATAGAATCTGAAACGAATAATGTTATAAATGAGTTTCATGAAGGGGTGTGTGGAGGACACCACGCCTGGAGGGAAACAACCTACAAAATCTTGAGAGCTGGATTCTATTGGCCGAAGTTATTTACATATGTGAATACTAAATTCAGAGCCTGTAATTCTTATCAACTATTCTCATGCAAGCAAAAGCTTCCCGCACTACCCTTGATCCTAGTCAAGACATAAGCTCTGTTTCAACAATGGGGTCTGGATTTTATCGGAGAAATCCATCCACACTCTAGTGCATAACATAAATGGATTCTATCCAACAAAAACTATTTCACTAAATGGGTAGAGTCCATTCCAACACGAAATGCTATAGATTCAGTGGTGATCAATTTCTTAGAAGAAAACATTTTATCAAGATTCGACTGTCCCCGGAAGATAATCATGGATAATGCCCAAGATTTCAAATCCATGGAGTTGGTTAGTTTTTGTCAAAAGTACAACATTGTACTAGGGCATTCCACAACCTACTATCCTCAAGGAAATGGATTAGCTGAGTCATCCAATAAGAGCCTAATCACTATAATAAAAATGGTGCTGACTGAAAACAAGAAAGCTTGGGATGTTCATTTGAAATACGCTTTGTGGGAAATTCGCATTGGCACTAAGAAATCGATCAGAATGTCTCCTTTCCAAATGGTATACAGCACTAACGTGGTCCTCCCCATAAATCTCTCTCTGCTCATGATTAATCTTTGGCAAGACATGAAGGAAGAGTTGAACGATGTTACCAGAAGAATAAACCAGTTAGTGGAAGTCCATCAAAATAGGGTTGAGGTGGATGAGAAACTTCATAGATATCAAGATAATATGAAATTCTTGTTTGATAAAAAATCTAAACATAGGGAATTCCTTCCTGAAGACCTAGTTTTGAAATGGGATTCTAGGAAAGAAGACACTAGAAAGCATGGCAATTTTGATCACATTTGGTGTGGGCATTTCAGGGTCATAGCTTCCAAGGGAAAGAATTCATTCTTATTAGAAAACCTCGATGGGAAAATTCTTAATGCTCCTATCAACCGGCGTTACCTGAAGCACTTCATGCAATAATCAGATCCCAAATCATCATTGTATATATCATTTTGATTTTCTTATTTTTATTTACAGTTTTCGCTTCTTTGGTAAGTTTTTACTTTTACTATAGATAAGACTTGTCTTGTTGATTTCATAAAAAACCAGAAATATAAAAACAAGTAACACATACCTTTCCTTTTTTGCAAGGGTTCTGACATTTCTCATTTTTATTTTCAGATAGAATACTTATCGATAGTCGAGGGATAAACATATATCATAAACCGACAATCGTGTTTCAGAAACCGACAATCGTGTTTCAGAAAAAATAGTTTTCTCACGAAACAGGTGATAAATTAACAATGGTTTTGCTTGAGAATACAAATGAAATCTAAGGTATGAAATTCTATGATCATTGTTGTTCAAACAAAGACGTTGAAAGAAATTTTATAAAATCTAAATAATGTTGTACTCATATAAAAATGGTCACCTGATTAAAGATTAGAACAGGCCAAAACTCTGAGCCCCCAAATCAAATGAAAATAATACGAAGGTCAAAAAGAAAATAAGAATAAAAGAAGCTTTCTAATCAGAAAGTAGTTTTGAGTGGAAATAAGATCCCTTTCAAAACCTCCAAATTTTTTTTATGTTCCCATCTATCATATAAAAAATATTTTATTCTATCTTGATTTTTCACTCCCTGACCTTGAATCTCCACAGGAAGACAAAGTTCGCCTTGACTCAGGAGGCCTAAAAAACTAGACCTTCAAAACAAAAGTAGGTGAAATTTTTTTTATTCCTCTGGTTTTAACTGAGAGAAAGTATGTCTAGGCTAATCTTGACTACTTTAGCCCTTATATCAAATTTTAAACTAATTTTTTTCGCTCAAGGAAAATCCCTGGAAATTAAAATCTCCCTGTGATAACTTCCCTGTAGGCAAAGATGTTTTGAAGGTTAGGAGAGGATTAGCCTAGAGTAAATCAAAGTGAGTTGATAGACCTTCGCTGCTAAATTATAAACAAATATCATCCCTTGTATGATATATACAAATTGATTTCCCCCACTTCAAAAATATTAAAAAATAAGACGGATGGTGAAAGGAAATTCATATTTTGATTGCCCCCATCTAGTCCAAGACAAATGGTGAAAGGAAATTTGAAATTCGATTGCCCCCATTTTGTCCAAAAGAGATGATGAAAGGAAATTCATTTAAATAATTTCCCTCATCTCAGCAAAATGAAAATTGAAGTGGTGAAAGGAAATTCAATGGGAAATGTAGATAACTTCACTGGGGTACTGAACAGACTCGCTCGCAGTGAAGCAATGTCTATGATATCTGCAAGGTTGTTAGACATGTATTTAATGTGCTCTGGTATCTAGTTCTCTTGTTGACAAGATCTACATTCTAAACCAACAAGGGACCCTCCTCAAACTAAATTTTTAAATTTACTATACCATGATGCGAACAAAATCAACCAGAGTTTGATAGCTCGGTTAAAGTTCTTTTGATTATATTAAATAGACCCGAAATCAGTTTCAGGAAAAATAAAGCTATAAACAGCCTAAGCTCGAGATTGGTGAATGATCAAGTTTTTGAAAGTTTTCTGAGATAGGGCCAAAGTATAATATCCTTCTGTTTGTTTTCTCAAAGGTGTTTCCCAGAAACCCAATGATGACTCCATTAACCCAATAAAGGAACTTGGTCTATAGTTCTTCCATGCCCCGCAGGTAGACGCGATCCCCAGATGGAGCCTATGTTGGAACACTTTTAAAATAACAAGTCTGAAACATTACCCTGTTTCTTTTTACTTCATATCAAAATCAAACTTCAATAATAAATCATTTGTGTCTTTTATCCTTAACGAGTACACAAGGTCCACCGTCATTCCAACTCTCTCATCGATCGAATGATCCCTCTTTCCCGAATGTTTTGGAGCCGCCTGAATGTTAAAAAGATCAAGCCTCTAGAGACTTGCTTCAGAGTTTCATATTTTACAGTTTTGCACTTTGGGCATTTAACCATATAGAAACTCCAAAATCCCGATATCTGAAAAGTGTTCAAAGGGTCTTAGTCATCATACACATATACCTTCCTAATATTTGACACATAATTACAAGTAGTGGCCTGGCGAAACATCCATAAAGTTGTTTTGCCGACACCCGAAGCACATAGATAACAAAAAGCTAAATCCATTTTAAACAAGTTAATCTTGACTAATACTTAATTAAATAATTTCACACTTTCAGAGTTCAGATATTTGCCATCCACTGCACTCAAATATCACGAAGCACAAAATGCCGAAATACTTGAAGATAAGAACGATTATTTACTAGATAAAACATGATTAAAATTAATTAATCACTTCATGATTTCACATTTTGGGGATCCTGTCTCGAGAAACTACCAAAATCCCTCGGTTCGAAAATCCGAAAAAATGCTTAACGTTAAATACGATTAACTAATGCATTAATGAGGATTATCTCGTGATTAATTTTTTGCTGAAACATAGCTCGGGTAAATTCAAATTTTTATTTTTCAAAACTTCTAATCGCGAACCACCAGACATTAATGACATTAATAATCGATCTACAACAATCATTTCAAATAAGATCTTCGGCCATCGCCTAAATCTTTTCATTAAGGAAAGTGAATGCACCGTCAGTAAAGTATTTGTAACTCAACTCATTTAGGGGAAAAGGATATTGAAGTTTGAATATTTGCGTTTTCACAGAAAAACAAGTTTGAGCAAGATAAGAAGTTTGCGCATTTCCTGTAATAGGTAACAGAGTTCTGAACTCATGATATAATGGCTGCACGGAAAACAACTAAAGTGTCTGGTGAAATCTCAAAACCAAACACAAACACAAATGTCTTCTCAAACATGTCGCCTAGAACCATAGATACCATGAAAACTTGGACACAGGTATTCAATATTCTACAATACAAATTGATAAACTTCCGAGATGATTCAGGCAACGAGGTGACTGAAACCCATGCTACAATATACAAATATGTTTCTTAATAAGAGTTGTATAAAATAGCAACGCGACCTAGGCTCATGCCTTATAATGATATGATTGGTTGGGCACTGGAGAATGTCGACCTCTTGACCAGGAGTATCTGCAATTCACAAAAGGTTACAGTTGGGTCTTTCTGACCAAAGCATTTCCAGGTAATGTACAAATTATCTCCTGTTCCCAATTACGTTTATAATGTCGCTTTCCTAATGGACTTCGACTGTTAAGAACCAAAGACTAAATACAAAAACACCACAATAGATATACAAGAACAATATGAAAAATCTCCTTTATTACTATCAAACCCTTGAGGTAGGACAACACCGTACAATGGATACTATTATGGAAGGGATCCTCTCTTGTTCACTTGCCTCTTCGAGGGGGCGTCCTCCTATTGAGCTACTGCTCCAAATACAATAATTCTCTTCATGTTTCTTTACATTGCTTGAACCCCTTTATATAGTGCTAGCATCACCTTAGAACATTCTAGAGGAGGAATCTTCTAGAAGTAGAACCTTCTAAGAAGTCCTCTTACATTTATTATATCTAACTATCCATTTATTATAGGTAACTACCATAGTGGGCCTGATTTAATAATATAGTGGACGTAGTCCACTTTGGATTGAATGACCTCCACGATTATCACTATGGTCCCTCTTCCCCCCCCCCACTACC
>SNQJ01S0057615.1:122240-139396 GCA_010110895.2 Picea sitchensis | reverse complement strand
CTCATCAAGGGTTGGAACTTCATCATCCATTTGTGTGTCTATGGATCTCCTCCAAGCTTGTTAAGGATTATAGTGAAGGTCGTCTCTGATACCAATTGTTGGACACATCAACCACACTTAGACGGGGGGTGAATGAGTGTGGATCTCTTTTTAAAAACTTCCCTCTGACACAAAACTCATTAGTTAGTAATCACTATTTACTCATTACTTATTGTTTTCATTTATAACCAGTTATATGTAAAAACATATCAACAACATATATCAGGAATATATCATCAACAAATCATCACCACAAGGAACACAAATAACACAAGATGGATGTACAATTTTATTTTTATTATGGACTTCAATCCTTGGGTTTTATCAGCAACAACTGAATAGAGTACAACTCTACAAGAGCACTATCTCTATATGCAAGACTCAACTTACATCCTCGGCACCAATTGAGATAAGGCAACAATCCTCCATGGATATCAATCTGTCACATGTATGGGAATGTTAGTAGTGGAGCCCACGTGTGTACACGCCCTAACTCACTACAACTCGTGTATATACGCAGTTAATCTGTATTACAGCCTGTGTATTCCTTCTGAGTTACTTAGGGTTTTGTTTTCAAAATCAACTCAGATCCTCTGCAACCTGCAATCATATTCTCTTCTGTCTTTCACTGTCCAGTCTGACTCATAGCCAACCAATCTCTCCAACAACTCACTCATGCTTCTCCACCATATAATATGAATGTTACTTAATCATGTATAAAAAACAAGTATACTATAGCAATGATGTCAATACTAAATCATAAGAGTGTTCCTCACTCTATCAGCCAACACAAACCACATCACAACATCCATATCAAGAATGCCTCAATAATTCACTACACAACAAGCAATAGTATCCATAAAGATAACAATATAACCATACCAGAGTTTATATGACAGATCTGAGCCCATAGAATGCATATCTAGAACCTGCTTGAGTCTTCAACAACTACTCATCAACTCAAACATTGATCTCCATGACTTCATCCACTGTACTCGCCTTGTCTTCATAAAACCCGTGTATGTATGCATCCTATCCCATTGCAGCCCACGTACACCTCAAAAACAAGGGTTTCTTAACCTCCGAGACTTTTGTCGTCAATATCTCAGACATGCCAAAACCTTGATTCATTCATGAGATCCTCCATACCCTCTCTCTCTCGGAATAGATCTTCAATATTGCTCAATAGATACTCACAAAAATTACACACACAGGTTCATTTCACAAGAGACCCTTGCCTCTTATTTATACTCTTCATCTTCTAGGTCACTTAACCCACTTCTTGGTCACTTAACCCATTTCTAGGTCAATTAACCTATTTTCCTCATTTTAGGGTTAACCACTTTCCATAATTAGAAAGTTCTCCATTACTTTATTATTTAAATATTCCTTCTTGACTTTGTCACCTTTCTTTAATATTTAAATAATACATCTTTATTTTGTCACTTCACTTTATTATTTAAATAGTCCTCCTTGACTTTGTCTCTTTACTTTATCATTTAAATAATAATTTATTCTTTGCAAGATCTTTGACTTCTTGGACCTTTTGAGGCTTCAATCCAACATATGAGGGTCCTCCAACTTTGTAAGGCCATAAATCTCAAACCGTAAGGAGTTATGTGAAATTCTACATATCATTGGAAATGGAATGACAAGAACTATCCATCTAGGATAGTTTCACCACCAACTTCACTGCTATTCATCTCATTATTCCACATATAAGCATGGGTTCTTCAACCATACTTCAAGGATAACTTAACCACAAAGCATCTTCCCATGAGGGCTTTCACCATAAGGGGACCACTTTGGAGTTCATCCATTTGTACACCTTATCAACCATGATAAGACAATAATTATCCAACCATGTATTATGTCAATGAAAACTCATTGATCATGTGACTATGATTCCACTTGAAATCTATCCATTCTCATCAGGGACAACGCATATTACATTTGACATCAATAATCAATCAATCAATACTTTGGCATCAATCAATCAAACCATTGGCATCAATGACAACATGATCCAACAGTAACACAATATTGGAGGGAGGATTATTTTTTTTCTAGCCATAACAATGCTATGTGGCGATTTCAATTACCTACAATCACTCTTCAACATCCAACACGAAAATCATCCTTCAATTTAGAACTTGAGATATGGATCTTTCGATCCTACTCATCCTCTACTACTATCTTGGAAGAAAAACAAACAAATCACAAAGAAGCACATAAATATTCACACCAAACACACTCATCACACTCCAAAAACCTCTCACATTTTTCTCATTTTCCTAGATTCTCCCTTGAAGGAGTGACACCCAGAGCAACCATCTTTGATACCAACTTAGAGAACCAGATTGCACACACAAAATATATTTATGGTTATTGAATCAATGAAATATTTATACAAGATGTTTTCCTCAAAAGCATAAGAAAGTCATGAAGAAATATCTCAACCACAAATACATAAATAGGATCTGATAGTTGGATAAGATCTCTCACAACTAACAAGACCTCACAATCCCAAACTAGCTCTATAATAAGCATGTAAGCATTAATTATAAAAGAAAAATGTAGAGAACACTAAAAAATTCAATGATCGGTACCAATTTGTTTACGTGTATGAAACAAATTCTTAATACGACAATAATGGAGGCTGTTATTTTCAATATTTTATTTCAATCATCCCATCACCAAAACAAAAAGCCATAGTCTAAATGTTCGTTCCTTTTTTTCCTTTTTTCTGGTGATATTTTCTATTGAATTGTTGGGTCTATAGATTTGAGTGGTTAATAGTTCCATAGGGTTTTTCAACACATTGAATCCATTTTACGATTCATAAATGTAATTTAAATAACAAAAAATTGTTATTTTGCACAAATTTATGTCATTGGATTCTGGGAGAAAAGGCTAAAACGTAAAACAATTAGACAAAGACAAATAAAAATAGGGAAGATGAAAATTTCAATAATCAATATGAAAACAATCCAAATTAGACTACAATGGAACATGTCAATTTTAAATATACATAATACTAGCCTGGACACTTAACTTGTGGATGATGAATTCCTATAGGATTACAAACCATAAAAACCCATGTTAAACAAAAAAATTGAATGGAGTTACAATTTCCTGGGATACTAATTATTGGATGGATCCAACGATCCCTACTCCATCGAAACATTGTTAAGAACCAAATACTTGCATACAGAAACACCACAAATATTCAGAGAAAAATACAGAAGAACTACACTTTTATTATTATTAAAACCTTATGGTAGGACAACACCATACAATGGATCCTTTTCCGTTCACTTTCCTCCTCGAGGGGTAATCCTCCTATTGAGCTACCACTCCAAATAAAATACTTTTTTGAATATCCCATTACATTGCTTGAACCCCTTTATATAGTGCTACCAACAACCTAATATCATTCTAGAGGAGTAACCTTCTGAAATTAGAACCTTCTAGTAAGTCCTCTTACATTTATTATATCTAACTAACATAGTGGGCCCTATTTAATAATATAGTGGATCTAGTCCACCTTACATTGAATGGTCTCCACTATTATTACCATGGGCCCTATGGGCCCTCCACTACCTCTCTAGATACACTACATTCCATTCCCCTTATCAAAGCATTGTCCTCAACCCCAATTATGAGGTGTAAAACCATATACCACAGTCCCATGGATAAGTGTGGACCATAGTGATGAAGTAGACTAGAGAACCAGGGTCCCATGTAGAAATGAAAACCACCATGCTGAAGTAGTCCAACCGTCATTGTAAACAGGGGTCGCATGTCCAAGTTCTCATATGAACTCCACAAGGAAGATATCGAAACCCAATAACCAACTGGAAATTATGCTACAAAGACTGACACCTATCATGTGGATCCAAATAAGAAGATCCATCCACATAGTGGGAAAGGGTCAAAGATGAGTCTGGAAGGAAAAATATAAATGGAAAATATGTTGGATGTTAACTGGTAGTCATAATTGGATCTTGATTTGGCACATTGACGTTCTCTACATAAGATGGAGTATAATCATCATATAAAATATGAAAGTGGTTGTCCTCCCATAATTCACAATTGTCCTTATACCAATCCTCACAATCTTCCTCATAATCGTACCAAGCATATATTTCCTGAGTATGTTCTCCTACGATGTCAATGTTCATGATATTCCTAATATATCTCTCCTCCATTACAATTATGATCTCTTTACTATTTTTAAATTTTGCTTCCATATCTCGTTGCAGATTTTGAAATTTGGTCGTGAGGGCTTCCATTTTTCGTTGCAGGTCCATGAGGAGTTGAAAGTGAATATCCATTGGAAATACCACATATAATATAAAAATATAAATATATGAAAATCCTCTATCCAATGGAACCGATTTGGTAGCAATCTGAACACCCTGTAAAAAGTGATGAACTTTGTAGTCTCGTCGTCATCACGAAAAACCCTTCCAAAATGGTTGATTTTAAATCAGCGATATATTCACTTCCATAGCTCTGATTTGGGTGATTATTTTCTTAAATCAACTATTTTTGAAATATGAACTCAGATATGTAATTTGTTTTGGAAAATTCGACCCCATCTGCTAAAAAAATCAAAAACATTATGTGGTCATCTGTGGAAAAAATACTGAAAATTGCATATTTTAAAATGTCGATAACTCCACTTCCCGGACTCCGTTTTAGATTATTTTTTTATTTTAAATTGGTTGTTTTTATGAGAGTAACTCATATATAAAAACCTTTTCTTCAAATTTTGAACCAAAATCTACAAAAAATCATCCATAATGTCGCGACACTCTTTTTTTCTGAAAAAATAAATATGCAAAAGTAAAAATGTTTTCCCACAATGCCTTCCAATGAAAGTTCTCTGATACCAATTGTTAAGAACCAAATACTTGCATACACAAACATCAAAAATATCCATAGAAAAATATAGAAGAACCACACTTTTATTATCATCAAACCCTTATGGTAGGGAAACACAATACAATGGATCCTATTATGAAAGGGATCCTCTCCTGTTCACTTGCCTCTTCGAGGGGGCATCCTCCTATTGAGATACTACTCCGAATACACTACTTCTATTCATATCCCATTACATTTATTGAACCCATTTATATAGTGATACTAACAACCTAAGATCATTCTATACGAGGAACCTTCTAGTAAGTCCTCTTACATTTATTATATATAACTACCATAGTGGGTCTTATTTATTGATATAGTCTAGTCCACCATACATTGAATGACCGCCACTATTATTACTATGGGCCCTCTGGGGCCCCCACTACCTCTCTAGATACACTACAATGATGCCCTTATGCATGGCAAGTATACTCGTTAATGATTAATCCATGTCAATCAGGTGTCTTAATGACTAAGGAATAGAGAATGCAATGCGCTAGGATTATGCCATTAAGGCTTGACCTTTAATTTAGTATACACGAAGAAGAATATTCCTCTTTGGTTAAATTCCACCCATATATTTCATTTTTTTTATTAAAATGTTGAATACTAGCAACAACCACTGCATACAAGTGGTCTATGGTGCCATTAGTTTGGAAATATGGAAAATGACGTGAATGGACGTATATCAACTGCTTTTATAAAGTGGTTGTTGCTAGTATAATAAATATTCATTATAATATGAATATTATATATATATATATATATAATATTCAGCTTGACTGGGTCTAATGGTTAAAACTGTGTTTCCTTCGAAGAGGCCACAAGTTTAAATCCAGAGAGGTAGGCTATGTATATCTCCGTAGACTTTAGTAGTCAAATTCGTGCATGGAGGGGGGTCGTTTGTCCCAGAAACAAAGGGATCTCATACACAATTTGGTGTTTGACTTGACGATGATCTTAAAATTAAATTCTTATTATAATTTTTATAAATAATTAATATATTAATATGAATTATCATTATATATAAACATAAATATAGATTATTGGTAGTATATAAACAATATAAAGTATGGTTAATATAATAAACATTAGTATAGTATATGAACTACAATACATAGAGTTTCTAAATGGTTACAAAATGAATGACTTTAATCTCTTTTCAAATTCTTCAAATTTGAATGTGTGTTTTCATATTTTTGTTTAGAATTCCTTTATTACAACAATTGACGTTGATTATTTATTCTAAGCGGAAAAAGAATCATGCACAAACTAGAAGGATGCCTTAGGAACCTATGATACATTCTTTTGGCCTTTTTATGATTTATTTAATGGTAATGTAAACTATAAACCTTTTACTAAATTATTTCATAGATACTTTGATGCAGTAGCATCTCGGTCATCTGGGGGATGACATGACAAAGAAAGTTATGAGGACGTGACATAGCTATTAAAGTAATGATTGGTTGTTTTAGGATGTGAATGAGACAGACTGTTGGGAGTAACAATAGAGGTGAAGATCGATGCAATGCTATAGAGTTGTGTCATTTATATTGTTGGGAGTAACAATAGTGATGCATATTGATTGAATGCTAAATATTTGCAACATTGGGGAAGCTGGGAGTGTTGCTATAGAATGGACTTGAAATGTGGATAGCTACGCTATATAGGATAAATGTTACATAAGAAGTTGTGGACATTACGAATCAGGAGGAGAAGCACATTATTGGAATGAAGCAGAAGGATGCGCAGAGGGATTTGAAGAGTCATTGCGGAAAGGACAAGCTAGAAGTTGGAAGGTGAATGGATTGAAGAGCGTTGGCGAAACTGAAGCTAATAGTTTCTGTATGATTAAAACACAACATCGCGATATGGATGGAGAAATTTCATAATAGAGAGGAGGAGAGATCACGCGATAGGGGAGAGAATTGGTTCAGGTTTCCATGGCCTCTGGCCTGGAAACTCAATGAATATTGTAAGCTCAAATCTAGCCATTCAGCCTTTGTATTGTAACTTGTATGATGAATACACGAATTATTGTTGCAAAAATAATTGTGGTGTGTGTGTATGAATGAATGTGTTGTGTTCTTGAGAGATTTATGTGCGAGTTAATGACTTTATTGAATGAGTAATCATGTAGAGAATAGTGTTGTATGGATATGGAGGGGCATGAGTCTGTTTAAGGTCATGTTGGAAATTGTGGTCTCCCATGATGAGGAAGAATGATTTGGTTCTACGACCGTTGAGTAGTTTTATTGAGTATATAATATGTGAATAGAGAGAAGCTACAATGGGAATAATTTTCCACAAAAGGCATAGTGTAACAAGATATGGATTACTTTCATAGATGAGTTGCAGTAAGGGATTATCATAGCAGAGATACACTATGCAAGACATGTTTTTGTAATAGTGTTTGTGTGTAACAGGATGAGTGTTGTAGCATGAGGATGATTGAGTTGCAACAAAAGGATTTGTCATAATAGAGATATATTGGGAGAGACATGTTGCAGCATGAGGATCTATCTTCCAGTCACTGGTGTAGGCCAGTTTCAACATATGAGAGTTGCAACAGAAGTGAGTTGCAGTGAGTTGAAGTAGAATATGAATGGGAGAAGCGAGTTAGTAGGCGAGTTACAAAAATAAGATGGTTGAGTTGCAGTAAATGTTTTTTACCCACAAAAGGTGAGTTGTAGCAGAAGGTGAGTTGCAACGAATTGTAATAGAAGGTGAGTTAAAAAAGAAGATGAGTTGCAAAAAGTGAATATGCACAAGATGAGTGACTTTGTAACATCTGTTGTCGAGGTATTGTGAAGAAAACATGGATACATGGGAGAGGAAGTAAAACCCTAGGGGTAGCAACATGATTAGACCAAAAGAAGGAAAATGTAGTAGAATCAAGAAGCTTTATGGCAGCTATGATTCCTATCATGCACAAAAGAGGAAAATATTTCTCTACAAACGTACTCTGGTGGTAGGGGGTGGGTTCCTGTTGTGTCAAGTGGTATCATAGCTTGGTTCAACTCTGGGGTGAAATAATGTGAAAAGATATCAGAGCTTGGTTCAACTCTAAGGTGAAATAATGTGAAAAGTTACGAGAGCAAGGTTCAACTCTGGGCTAAAATAATGTGAAAAGATATCATATATTGGTTCAACTCTAGGGTGAAATAATGTGAAAATATATCAGAGCATGGTTCAACTTTAGGGTGAAAGAATGTGAAAATAAATCATCGTGGCTTAACTTTGGGTTGGAAGGAACTACAAAGAAGAAGATCAGGAGAATGATGGTTTCAACTTGTGTTGCTGAAGGAAGCATGACAAGAGACATTGTCGAAGAAAGGGACTGTGAAGTGTAGTTTATCTGAGGACTATGAAATAACTCATGGGGATTTCTTCATCAAGATGAGAAGGTTAATGAGGTACAAAAAGTGAGAGTTAGAATGCAGATAATAGAGTGGTAGTGGATTTCAAGATAAGAGAATGGTAGTGGATTTCAAGATGAATCCAATTATTTCCCCACTTGGTGGATGGAAGGCCCGACATGTAGTCCATTGAGATGGATTCCCAATGTCTGTCAGAAGTAGGAAGAGGGGTGCACATGCCTTGTTTCTTAGTGGTAGGTTTGGAAATAGTGCAGGAAGTGCAGGACCTGATATACTTGTTGACAACCTGTCGAAGTTTCAACCAACATAAATGTTACTGCAACAATTCCACTATCTTTTCTATGCCAAATAGTCTTGCCACCCAAATGTAGTGGGATTCCCAAATAATCTTCTCTCTCTATATTGACGGAATGCCTAGATGGCCCAGATGGAATAATAGCCCGTCCTGAAGATGGACATTAGTGACTACTATGTTTGCACCCAACATCTGCTAGTTGGTGGAAAAGTCAATATCTTTCTCATAGATTTGGGGTCATATGAAGGTCTCATGCCCGCAAGAGTCTAGCACCGTACTGAGTGTCATTACTAGAGGTCGACTGAGGAAATCAACGACGCAGTTGGCACTTCCTATCTTATACTTTATGTTGAGGTGGAACTACTGCAATTATGTGGACCACTTCTGATGGTGGTCATTCTGCAAATCACCTTTTGTATGCATTAACTGCAGCGGATTATGATCATTATAGATGACTATCTGATCTAGAAGCATCTCCTTCAAAGTCAAAATGCAAGCGTGGAGGCAAAGGAATGACATCTCAACAAATGACAGAATTTCAAATCAGAAATTAACTCAGTATTAAATCGAGTTGTTGAGATATTTTGTAAACAACATTTTAAAAATGTAACTTGTTTGTAGAGTCATGAAGGATTGTAAGGGATTACATATATTGAGTGTTGACTCTTATCTGGCAATAAATGTTAGTTATTGTAATATGATAGAGTAGGTAACCGCTAAGAGTTTGATATGATAGGTTATAGACAGGACGTCGAGCTCGTGGAGTCGATCCTTAGATAGTTTTCATCATTACATTGTCAAAGAAAGTAGTAATATCAGGAGATAGAGATAGAGGTTAGTAGAACATAATAGAGTAGAAGAAGCATTATGTAATTTGTTTTTCATGAAGGAATAGAACAGGAAGAATTGATCCAAATCCTTGGACTGTGTTCATTTGATCTATGGATGAATGAATGTTATATTCTATGTGTGTGATTTATTCCATTTTCGTTCATGTGTGATTGTTCGAGAAGTGTTAGTATGAAGTTGTGACGAATCTGGATGAGTTTCAATTGTTTCTCTTCTGACACTTGTATGCAAGGTGTGCATCTCGAACACAAGGAGTGCATTGACTGAGTCTCAGAGTAACTCAGATAATTTCATACAGAAAAAAGGAAACTTATACTAGGTGTAAGGTGTGCACACCATAGAGAAGCGACCAAGCATCAAAGAACCCAAAACAAAGAACGCTAGGTGGGAGAGAAGAATTTATTTTCAAGAAATCCTTCGAACTGAGTTATCGAAATCCTGATAATGCAAGGTGTGCGTGGGAAATTGAAATCCTCTTAAGGATAAATCTCATAAGGGATATCACTTTTCATAAGTGTTAACGAGATCCAAGAGTTAGACTCGTAGAAGGAGCAAAGGTTTGAAGCCTTTGAACACTTGGAAAATCTTCTAACTCACTGAGGAATAAGAAGCTCAGGAGAGAGGAGCGATAGTGCGGAGCGATAGTGCCCTTTGGACCATAGTGTAAAGGATCAATATCCATCTGATCAGGGTAAGGTTCACGAGCCTTAGCATTTCACACCCAGAGGAGAGAGAAACCTCACCTGGGTTTAGAACTGAGATTTTCGAAGCCCGAAGAGCCAGAAACTAGAAGTAGAATCTCAGTTGTCCGATCGCAGGAAAAAATCTGAGTCATCAGATTGTTCGAGTAAACTTCAAGCATCAGATTGCCAGAGTGGGTCTGATCCGTTAGATATCATGAGTCTGAGTGGAGGTAAGTGAAACTTGGGATTTCTGAAGAGCGAAGAGCCAAAGAGTCGAAGCGAATCTGGACCGTTGGATCCAGGAGGACATGTGTCGATAGGTCAGAAGATCCAGAGGAAGGCGAAGGTTGAAGTGTTGAAAACACCCGAAGCCCGAAGATTTGAAGAGCTCAGAGCCGTCAATCTATAGGTGGACACTTGTCAAGAGATTGTGAGCTCCGGGAAAAGTTGTTGTGGAGTTTTAGTTGAGAACTGAGACTGTCGAACCCCGAAGGCCCAAAGTGATTCAGAACTGTCGGATCTAGGAGAGACGTGGTATATATCCGTGCACTCTAGGTAAAGTCCCGAAGTAATCCTAGATCGTCAGATCACGAGGAAACACAGCAGAAATNAGAACTGAGACTGTCGAACCCCGAAGGCCCAAAGTGATTCAGAACTGTCGGATCTAGGAGAGACGTGGTATATATCCGTGCACTCTAGGTAAAGTCCCGAAGTAATCCTAGATCGTCAGATCACGAGGAAACACAGCAGAAATATGCATACTTCTCAGGGAGAGAATAGTTGTGAGTTGAAAGGTCTGAAGTCCAGAGTTCCAAAGTGATCAGCACCATTGATTTCGCGGGACATGTGTTTGTATATCGTCAACTCTAGGGGATTGTAGTACATAAGAGAGTTGGGTCTGATATTTCAAAACCCCAAAGTCCAGGATCATGAAGAGATTGCACCCATTGATTTAGGAGATGCAGATCCAATCCATAGATTGAAAGGTGCAGATATGAATTGTCGATTCAGACTCTATCATCAAGATCATGAGATCGACGATCCTATAGCATTGTGGAGACAAGAGTTGCACGGAGTTTAAAATATTGATGGTGGGCCGCAATCCAAGTCGTCGTTTCTTCAGGAGGACATTTGGAGGCTTGAGGAGAGTTGTGGGTCCATAAGTAGTTTCACTTCAAACCACTTGTGGCCGAGCCCACAACCAGATGGTCATCGCCCAAGGTCACATCAAGGGAGAAGCTTATCCGAAAAGGAGCTAGCGCCCAAAACTTTGAGAGTTTTTGCAGATGTGAAAGGAAAGGTCGCGGGTATCATAAAACCGCACCAGAAGGCCAAAAGGACATGTGTTTGATTTATGCATGGGGCTAGCAAGGTCCTAAAGAGTCGTTTGACTCAGAGAATCAAAGATCCTTTGACCGAGAGGTCACACATCCCTATGGGGGAGTAGGGGGATGCATCAGGTGGTATCAGAGCTGATATTGAGTTTGTTTGTAGACTATAGACAAAGAAGAAAGGAGAAAAATCGATATCAATTATGGTATCAAGAATTTGATTTATGTTTGTAGGTTACATAGTGAAAACATGCCACCCAGAAGGCATAGAGCGAATAAAGAAATGGAAGAATAAATGAGGTGATTGTGAATGAAACTAAACGCCATGGAAACATAACATAGGAGAGCACTAGAAGCTGGAGATATCAGTGAAGCTGAGATTGAAGAAGAAGAAGTCAAAGAAAATGTAGTAGAGGAATCTACACAAGATCACTTGATAAAAGTTGTTTCAAAGATAGGAGCTAGAGCAAGAATAGAGGTACCAATGTATGAAGGAAATTTAGAAGTTGAAGACTTGTTAGATTGGGTACGTTCTATGGAAAAATACTTCAATTACGAAGATATCGAAGAAGATAAGATGGTGAAGCATGAAGTGATAAGACTGAAGGTCATGTAGCGCTATGGTGGGATGAACCGCAAGCCGAACGCAGGAGAATTGGTAAGCAAAAAATTAAAAATTGGGATAGGATGGTAGCCAAGATGAAGGAAAAAAATATCCCAAAGGACTATCAAATAAATATGTTTAGAAGATTTCAAAACTTGAGACAAAAAATCTTATCAGTACAGGAGTACACTGAGGAATTTTACAAACTGAACAACAGGGTTGGACAGAAAGAAAATGAAGATGAAAAGACAGCCAGATATATAAATGGGATGATATATGAAATCCAAGAGGAGATCAGCATGATGTCGTTTAGTACAGTCGAGGATTCTTATAAAGCATCCTTGAAAGCTTAAGAGAAATTGGCCAGGAAGTAAAGGAAATGAAACAGAGGAGGAAACTCAAGCAGAGGTAAGGGAACTACTAGAAATAAGTTCTAGAAGCAGAAGCATGAAGCTGAAAAACATGATAGTCACCATGAGAAAGGTGGAAGTTCTAAGGAAGGACAACATGGTGGAAGAATTTTTTTTTCTAGAGGATGAGGAAGAACCAGAGGAGGTGTAGTTAAATGCTATACCTGTGGAAAGAAAGGACACAAATCCTGGGAATGTCCCAAGAGAAAGAAAGAAAGAGGAGGTGAAGCACACGTTGTTGAAGCACATAAACATGTGGAAGCAGAAGCAGAAGAAGGAGTAAAGAACCTCATGATGAGGAATATTCTTCTTAAACTAGTGAAGGAGATGGAGGAACCTGTTCAACGAACAAGTCTATTCAGAACTACTTGCAAGATGAAAGACAGAGTTTTCAAGGTGATTATAGATAGTGGGAACACTCAGAATATAGTATCCATAGAGATGGTGGAGAAACTCGAGCTGAAGATAACTGCACATCCAAACCCATACAAGGTATCATGGTTGTAGAAAGGAAATCAAGTAGTGGTAAGTCAACAATGCCAAGTTGAATTTAAAATAGGAGGTTATAGGGATGAAATATTATGTGATGTAATTCCTATGGATGTCTATCATATTTTATTGGGGAGATCGTGGCAGTTTGACATAAAAGTTATTCATGATGGGAGAAAGAATACTTATACCCTAGAAAATAATGGTAGGACACATATGTTGTTACCAATCGAAGACAAAGAGAAAAAGAGGGAAGCTAGTTCAAGCATACTTCTGATGAGTGGGAAGGAACTCTTGAATGAAGTCAAGAAGGAGAAAGAAATGAAGTTTGTTGTAGTAAGGAAGCCTAGTGTTATCCTTACGAATACTTCAGTGGAATATTTGCCTATAGAAATCCAGGAACTGTTAGAAAACTTTGCTGACATAGTAGTGGATGAGTTACCTCACTCATTGCCACCCATTAGGAGTATAAGCCATCATATTGACCTTATTCCAGGAGTTATTTTACCAAACAAAGAAGCTTATAGGTTGACACCTAGAGAGAATGAGGAAGTCAAAATTCAAGTTCGAGAGTTGTTGGATAAAGGTTTAGTCAGGGAAAGCCTAAGCCCATGCGGAGTACCAACTATTTTAAGTCCAAATAAGGATGGAGGATGAAGAATGTGTACAGATTCATGAGCCATCAACACGATAACCATTAGGTACATATTTCCTTTACCGAGAATGGATGATTTGATGGATTTTTTGAGTGGAGCAAGCTATTTTTCCAATATAGACTTGAAGAGTGGATATCATCAAATAAGAATGAGAGAGGAAGATGAATGGAAAACATCATTCAAGACAAATGAAGAATTGTTTGAATGGATGGTCATGTCGTTTGGGTTGACAAATGCACCAAGCACATTTATGAGATTGATGAATGAAGTGTTGAAAGAATTCATAGGGAAATTTGTCATAGTATATCTGGATGACATACTAATCTTCAGTAAGACAAAGGGAGAACACTTAATACATTTGACATCAGTGATGGAAAAGTTTCAACAAGAGAAGTTGCTGATAAATCTGAAGAAAAGTTATTTTATGAAGAAGGAACTCATATATTTGGGTTTCATGATCTCTTCAAATGAATTGAAGATGGATCTGGAAAATGTGAGAGCAATCAAAGAATGTCCATTGTCAAGCAACATATTTTAGGTAAGAATTTTTCATGGGTTAGCAAGTTTTTATAGAAAGTTTATCAGAAATTTCAATGGTATATGTCCACCCATGCTGGACACTGTGAAGAAGAAACATAAGTCCTTTAGTTGGACAGAGGAAGCTGAAAAGGGTTTCAATGTGTGAAGGAGAAAATCACAGAACAACCATTATGGTCTTACCATATTTTGGAAAAACATTTCAAGTGAGATGTGATGCGAGTGGATTAGCTATTGGAGGAGTCTTGAGTCAAGATAATAGGCCAGTTTCTTATTTCAGTGAGAAACTGAATGACTCCAAGCAGAAGTAGTCCACATATGAGAAATAATTTTATGCAGTGATTCAAGATTTGAAGAAGTGGAGACACTATCTAATTCCCAAATAATTTGTCTTGTACAGTGATAACCAAGCTTTGCAGTTTATTACTAGGCAAGAAAAGTAGAATAAGAAACATGCAAAATGGGTAGAATTTATGCAAAATTTTACTTTTGTTACTAAAAATATTGTTGGAAATGCTAACAAAGTTGCAGATGATTTGAGAAGGAGGAGTTTTATTGTACAGGAATTCCAAGTGGAGACCTTAGGGTTTCAACAACTCAAGGAGATGTACAAAGAAGACGCAGATTTTAAGGAAGCTTATGAGGCATGCAAGAATCCTTTATTGGGAGACAGAAGCCCGTGGACTAAATATCTCATCCAGGATGGATTATTGTTCAAGGGAAGCCTATTATGCATACTGAAATGCTCAATGAGAGATAATTTGTTGAAGGAGAAATACAATGGAGGTTTAGCTAGACATTTTGGTCACGATAAGACATTTGCACACCTAAGTAATTCATATTATTGGCCGAGCATGAGAGAAGAGGTGAAAACGTTTGGGAACAAATGAAGAATTTGTCAATATCCAAAAGGAAGACAATAGAACATTGGTTTGTATCAGCCATTACCAATTCCAGAAAGGTCGTGGGATGCAATCAGTATGTATTTTGTTTTGGGATTGCCTAGAACTCAAAAAGGGAGTGATTCCATATTTGTTGTGGTGGACAGATTTTCAAAAATGGCACATTTCATACCATTCCAAAATACAAATTATACTACACACATAGCCAATTTGTTTTATAGAGAAGTAGTGAGACTACATGGATTGTCGAGGAGCATAGTCTCAGATAGGGACACCCAATTTGTAGGACACTTTTGGAGGACTCTATGGAAAAGGCTGGGGACGAACTTGTCCCTTATTTCAACATATCACCCTCAGACAGATGGACAGACTGAAGTAGTAAATAGGAGTCTAGAATTTTTTTTAAGAAGTTTCGTCACTGAGCAAGGTCGTAAATGGGATCAGATTATGGCACAAGCAGAATTTGCATTCAACAATTCAGTGAACAAGAGCACAAGGAAAAGTCCATTTGAAATTTTGTATGGTATATAGCTAAGAGGAATTATAGAGTTGAGATATCTGAATCAATATGAGTTCAGAAGTTTTGGAGCAGAGGATTTTGCAGCAGAAATGAAGAAACTCCATGACAGAGGCAGAGAACAGCTACAGAACAACAACCAAAAATACAAGAGAAGAGTTGATCAAAAGAGGAGAGAATTTTAATTCGAGGTTGGATATGAAGTTTTAGCTCATTTGAGAAAAGAAAGGTTTCCAAGGGGAACATATAACAATTTGAAGATGAAGAGGATAGGTCCATGCAGGATTCTCAGAAAATTCGCAGCCAATGTTTATGAAATTGAGTTGCCAGACAATGTTGGGATATTGTTGATATTCAATGTTGTAGACCTGTATCCTTATAGGAGAGATGAGGTAGGAGAATCAGATGATCAAAAATAAGTTCAGTGAGAAGAACAATTACCCACAATAGAAAAACATCATATGGAGAAAATCATTGAACAAAGAGATGGAAAGAAGATCAGGAGGAAGACATATCTTAAATATTTAGTGAGTTGGAAAGATCATCCAATGGAATATTCAAGTTGGGTTACAAAACATGATATTTTGAAGCATGGAAAGATAGTGCAAGAGCTCATGCACAAGAGTCCATGAAAATTTTAACCGAATGAGTATGATGCAGGAGCATCACCTTCAAAGTCAAAACACATGCATGGAGGCAAAGGAATGACATCTCAACAACTGAAAGAATTTCAAATCAGAAAATAACTTAGAATTAAATCGAGTTGTTGAGATATTTTGTAAACAACATTTTAAAAAAGTAACTTGTTTGTAAAGTCATGAAGGACTGTAAGGGATTACAGATATTGAGTGTTGACTCTTATCTAGCAATAAGTGTTAGTTATTGTAATAGGAAATAGTAGGTAACCGCTAAGAGTTTTATAGTGTAGGTTACAGACAAGACGCTAGCTTGTGGATCTGGTCCTTAGATAGTTTTCATCGTTACACTGTAAAAGAAAGTGGTAAGATCTGGAGATAGAGATAGAGGTCAGTAGAACATAATAGAGTAGAAGAAACATTATGTAATTTGTTTTTCATGAAGGAATAGAATAGGCAGAATTGTCCCAAATCCTTGGACTGTGTTCATTTGATGTATGGATGAATGGATTTTATATTCTGAGTGTGTGATTTATTCCATTTTCATTCATGTGTGATTGTTCGAGAAGGAGAATTTTTCCAAGTTGGGATATAGCTTGTGCTACAGTAGAGAGTGAAGAACCTATTGAATATGATGCAAGTGTTCCGCCTAAGTCTTTTTCTAGATGAAGATGTCATCTAGATACACCACTACAAAATAATTGGTGAAAGGACACAAGATATCATCCATCATCCTCGTGAAATGTTCTGGGGAATTTTTCAAACCAAAGGGCATGACCAACTATTCAAAAAGGCCTTCTTTTGACTTGAAGGTAGTCTTCCATACATCTGTCTACTCTATTGGGACCCGATGGTAGCCAGACTTCAGATCAATCTTACTGAAGTATTTGGCCCCCTTGA
>SNQJ01S0057615.1:36196-66176 GCA_010110895.2 Picea sitchensis | reverse complement strand
CTTCTCAGAGATAAGCTACCAGCACCTTAGCTAGTTTATTTACATTCTGTTTGTAAGCATATTTCAGTCATTTGTTATTAATGAAATGAAGTATTATTTCCGCTGCATCTCTGCGTTTATGTGTATTTCTGTATTTCATTGTGTTCCTACATAAATCCGGATGAGTCTTTCCTTGC
This sequence comes from Picea sitchensis, assembly GCA_010110895.2. Lineage (NCBI taxonomy): Eukaryota > Viridiplantae > Streptophyta > Pinopsida > Pinales > Pinaceae > Picea > Picea sitchensis. Next base: position 66,000 of record SNQJ01S0057615.1, on the reverse strand, counting down.
CTTTCCTTGCCATGTTTATCCATGAATTTCCTTTCCATGCCTTGAATTACCATTCCTTTCCTTTCCATACCTAAACCTAAGCCTATACCTAGACCTTTCCTTTCGATGTCTTTCCTTGCCTCATCATGCCATCTATATCCTTTCCTATCCTTCTTATGTCTTTCACTGCCTCTCCTCGCCTTTACATCCCATTCCTTTCCTTGCCATGCCTTTCCATGTCTAACCTTTCCTTTCCTTGCATTTCCTAGACTTTCCTTGACTTTCCATGCCATGCATTTCCTTTCCATGCATCATCTTGCCTTTCCATGCCTTGTAGTTCCTTACCATGTCTTTCCTTGCCATTCCTTGCTATGTCTATCCTTTCCTTGCCTTTACTTTCATTGACTTGTCTTTCCTTGACTTGACATGTAATGCATTTCCTTGACATGACTTTCATTGCCTTTCCATGCCTTTCCATGTCTAGCATATCCTTGCCTTGCCTTACCTTTCCTTTCTTTGAATTTCCATGACTTGCCTTGACTTTCCTTACATGTCCTTTCCATGCCTTATCTTTTTGTTCCTCACTTTTACTTACCTTGTCATGTGATTCCCTTCCATGCCATTACTTTACTTTCCATGCCTTTCCTTTCCTTTCCATGCCTTTCATTTCCTTTCCATGCATTTCCTTTCCATGTATTTTCATGTCTAGCCTTACCTTGTCTTGCATTGCCATGCCTTTCCTTAACTTGACACGCCATGCCTTACCTTTCCATGACTTTCCTTTACTTACCATGTTTATCCTTGCATATCATTGTCATGAATTTCCTTTCATTTCCTTTCATTTCCATGTCTAGCCTTTCCTTTCCTTTCATTTCATTTGGTTTTCTTGAAATTCCATGACATGCATCTCCTTGCCTTGCATTGCATTTCCTTTGCATGCCTTTTTATTTTTGTGCCTTTCCTTTCCATGCCATGCCTTATATTTCCATTCATAGTGTTTCCTTGCCATGCCTTTCATTCCTTTTCCATGCCTTTCCTTGCCTTGCATTTCATTTCCGTGCCTGGACTTGACATGTCATGCCTTGCCTTTCCTTGCCATGTCTATCCTTGCCTAGACTTTCCATACCTTTCCTTTCCTTTCGATTCCTTTAATTTCCTTTCCTAGCCTTTCCATACCTAGACCTAGACATGTCTTTGTAATTCCCTTGCTTGTCTTTCCATACCTAGACCTACAACTAGAGCTAGAACTTGCCTTTCCATGCCTTTATTTTCCTTTCCTTGCCATGTCTTGCCTTTCCTAGGTTTTCCATGTATTTCCTTTCCTTGCATTTTCATGCCATACTTTTCCTATTCATGCCTTTCCTTTCCTTTTCATGTCTCACATTGCATTGCATTGCATTGCCTTGCCTTGCCATGCATTTTCTTGCCATGCCTTGTCGTGCCTTGCCTTGTCTCACATTGCCTTTCCTTGCATTGTCTTGACATGTCTTTTATTGATATTCCTTTCCTTTCCTTTCCTTGGAATTCCATTCCATACCTTTCCTTTCCATACCCTGCATTTCCTTTCCTTCCCTTGCATTTACACGACTCACCTTTCCTTTCCTCACCTTTTCCTTGTGTGGCCTTCCCTTTCCTTGTGTTTCATTGTCTAGGTCCAAGTATAGCTCTAAGTCTAGGTCTAGGTATAGGAAAGTTCTAGTTCTAGGTATAGTTATAGGTATACGTATAGATCATGGATGCCTAGACTTAGACCTAGACCTAGACTTAGACCTTTTCTTTCCATGTAAATCCTTTCTCTGAATGTCCCTGAATGACTTGAGGAAGTGAGTCACAACTCACTACGAAACTCTAATCGGGGCTCAGATGGATGAACCATCAATTTTGTTGGACTTGAGGCATCAGGTTACAACTAGTGGGACTCCTTCGATATCATTATACTACATGAAAAAGTGTTTGTTGGAGGATATTTGGAAGTGGGTTTCACTTAGTGAGGAATAGTGCAATTTTTGAACATGTGGTTGATTTTGAAGAAAATTGTGTCGGGAGATTGTGGGTAATATAGTTTCATGGGCCTTGGCCAAAAAACCATGTTGGTGATTACAGAACTCAACTAGGTCACTCGGTTTGGACATTATGCCCCCAGACCAAATTTCCAACATGTCCCTGAATGACTTGAGGAGGCAAGTTGAAACTCATGATAAAAGTAGAATCGGGACTTGAATGGATGAATCATTGGTTTCATTGTACTTAGGTAAATAGGTTAGAGCTATGGGAACCCCTCAACGATCATTTGATTTCTTTGAAAAGCGTTTGTCGGAGGATCTTCAAAACTAGGCTTTTTCTCAGTGAGGCACAATGCAATTTCTAAACAAGTGATCACTTTTGAAGAACACTTTGTCAAGTGATTTTGGGTAGCATGGTATTTGGAAAAAAATTAGTTATTCATAGTCAATACTCATTATCTAAGAAATGAATAAATTAGGTGAATCATCTCAAATTCATTGTGAAAGTAACTTGAATCATCCACAACTGATTTCTCCAACATCACCTTATCATCACCTCATTAAATGTACATGCCTTGTGATGTATAAATCTCATTAATGAGGCTCACCCACCCAATATGAAGAATACAGATGTCCTAAACTTGATGGTAATGCCAAGAATTAGTGATGATGTTTATTTCACGTCAGTCAACATGGAGGGCTCATGAGGAGGGTGGCCATGGGGCCATGTGGCATGGTGTTATGGTCTTTGGGAAAACAAAGGGTGACATGGTATAAGTGGCACGTGTCAAGACAAGAGATAGTGTTGGGTAGGTCCATGTGTATAACATGTAGGTAGTGGAATTAAGAGAATGGTGGGTTCACAGAGATGGGAAGGTGAGATGAATGAGTCAGTGAGTGTGTGAGTTCACCAACCTGTGAACCTGAGAGGATAAAAAAATAATATAAGTGTTGAGACTTTTCAGACGGGATTATGAAGGGGTGGTACAAAATTGTACCTCCCCAACATAGTGTTGGATATGAGTTATATATTTGCACGAGTAGTAGTGTCTGCATTGCATCGGATGCAGAGGGGGGTTTGAGGGGGTGCAGGGGTAGCAACCCCAAGAATTGTTTTTCCTCATGAAACGTGTCACATTTTTGGGCGATTTTTCAGCACATGGTTTTTTCCGATGGTTTTATATTTCCAGTTAAGGAATTAGGGTTGTTGACTAATCCAAGTCATTGGGTTAGGGTTTTGGATGTCGTTGGATCCTATATTTATATTGCATTTTAAACAATGTAACACTATAAACGAATATATAATAAGTTGGTTTTCCCGGTTTGGGTTTCTAGGGGAAAAATATATGTGTAATGTTTGTATTTTCCATTGTATCTTTTCTGTTCTTTTACTGAAAATTTGTTTGCAGTAAATATTGTATAAGGTTAAAATGTACATTTGGTATCAGAGCTTTGTTGGTTTTAGGGGGATGCCTTTGTGGTCAAGGGTTTGGCTCGAGACTATGATAAGACTTGTTACAGTGGGAGAACTGTGGTATTGATTTTTCAGGTGAAGAAATGGAAAGCAATTCGAAGATGGAGATCGAGAATTTTAATGGGAAAATGTTTGAGTTGTGGAAGCTCAAGATGGAAGATTTGTTGGTGGAAAGAGATAAGTGGATATTGGTAGATCTAGGTACTGCACATATAAGAACTTCAATAGAAGAATGGAAAATTTTGGATCAGAAGGAAAAGAGCACAATTAGACTGTGTCTCTTAGATTCAGTATTATTGAATGTGTCACATGAAGCTACAACCAAGTATTTATGGGATAATTTGGGGAATTTGTATCAGTCTAAGTCCCTAGTAAATAAAATATTCCTGAGAAAGAAGCTGTATAACCTGAGGATGAGAGATGGAGACTTGGTGGTAGAGCATTTGAATGCCTTCAATACTGTGGTAAGTCAGTTAGTATCTATTGAGATTAATATTTCATATGAAGATAAATGTATCAGTTTATTGTGTTCTTTACCAGACTCGTGGGATAGCTTGGTTGTGGCCATAGGTATTAATACAACTTCCTTGAAGTTTGATGAAGTGGTCTCATCCTTGTTGTCAGAGGAGATGAGATGGAAGAATATGGAAGGACAGAGCACAGATGCATTATTTGCAAGAGGACGTTCCCAGGAAAGAAATAGATCTAAGTTCTCAAGTGGGAGATATAAGTCTAAGGGTAGATATAAATCTCCTAGAAAGTTTGTAAAGGTATGTTGGAGATATGGAAAAGAGGGGAACTACAAGAATTAGTGTAGATACAAAGTTGAGAAAAGGAAGGGATCTGAAGAATCTCCTTCTATAGAAGAAAAGACCTCCAAGGAAGAAGGAGGGGATGTGTACTTGGATTCTTCAAGAACACATGCAGATCATGAGGAATAGTTGGTTGAATCAGGTGCATCCTTTCATATGATTCCCCATAGGGAGTGGTTCTATGAATATGAAAGGTATTATGGAGGTAATGTTTTCCTAGGTGATGACTCGACAACCAGAATCATAGGTCGAGGAAAATTCAAGTTGAGGGTCATAGATGGAAGGATTAGAACACTACCTGGTGGTTTGCACATCCTAAGTTTGGCCAGAAATTTTATTTATGTAAGTAAAATGGATGATGCAAGGGTAAAAACAACATTTGAAAAGGAAACCTGTAGGATGGTTCGAGGAGCAATGGTGTTGTTGAATGGATTTTGGTTTGGAAATCTATATAAGATGTAAGGAAGCACTATTAGTGATGGGCGCAATAGTTCCATTGTTCCTGATATTGAAGTTGAAGAAGAAAGAACTCCTACAGTATCTGGAGAAAAGGTTATGCTATGGCATCAAATACTGGGGCATTTCGGAGAGAAGGATCCTCGACTACTACATGGTAAAGGTATGGTTGAAGCTATGTCTAACTTCTCTCTGGATTTTGATTTCTGTGAACATTGTCTATATGGGAAGAAAAATCGGGTAAGATTCCCTTTTGGTGCAACGAGGGCAGAAGGAATTTTACAGCTAGTTCACAGTGATGTTTTTGGACCTATATTGGTCCCATCATTGGGAAAATCTATGTACTGTGTCTCATTTATAGATGATTTCTTGAGGAATACTTGGATATATTTCCTCAGGAAGAAATATGAATTCTTTGACAGGTTTAAAGAGTTTAAGGCTCTTCTTGAGAATCAAACACAGAAAATAATTAAGGTGTTGAGGATAGATAATGGTGGAGAGTTCTACAAGAATGAATTTGAAAAATACTGTAAGAAGTGCAATATAGAAAGGAATAATAACACTCCATATACACCTCAGCATAATGGAGTTGCAGAAAGGATGAACAAGATGTTGATGGAAAAATCAAGGTGCATTCTCAGTGGTGTCAGGTTAGGACAAGAATTTTGGGCAGAGGCAGTGGGTACTGCATGTTACCTAGTCAACAGATCACCCTCATCAGCGTTGGATGACAAGACTCCACAAGAGGTATGGACTGCTAAGAAACCTTCTCTCACACATATTAAGGTATTTGTTTGTGATGCATATGTTCATGTTCCAAAGGAAAACAAGAGTAAGCTAGATAAGAAGGATGAAAAGTGTATCTTTATTGTATATAAAGATGGTCTCAAAGGTTATAATATTTGGAACGCAGAAACTAAGAAGGTAGTGTATAGCCAAGATGTGGTATTTAGAGAAATGAAGGATGTTGTTAAATAGGAAGTCCTACAAAGTAAGGAAGAACCAGAGAAAATAGAGTTTGATTTAAAGCATGATGAGTCTAACTTTGTTAGCGCTGCCATTTTTATCTTCATTTAGAGTTGGTTTTAGTCGAGTTATGGCCCATGTGTCAAAGCATGTGAAGTTAGGTGTGTAACAACAAAGGGTTCAAAATCAGCAAGCAGTTAGTTGGCCCTTGGATTCGGGAAGGGATGTCCGAGTCCAAACATGTGTAAATAAGTACCAGTCTGTTTCCAAAGAGTCAGGTCCTATCAAAAAGGGAGTTTATACGTGCCCCAAGTCTAGGAAATTTGTTAATGGAAGTCACATCAACAAGTGTAGTAACCATGATCGACTCATTATGAAGTCTGGAAGAATGAAAAATCACGACGTTCGTATCATGTATGTTCTGCAACCCTTCTCAATTGTACTTTACACGCGTGGATGTGCTATGGAAAATTTGTAGTCCATTTCAAAACATCCAGTCGCCATGAATTCAGTGTTTCTTGGTACGTTCCCTCCTCCCACCAGCTCGGTTATAAATTTCATATGATCTGCACACATTCTATTCGAAAATTGGGGTTATGGATTGCTTGCAATCTTTTCTCACAAGCCCAGGTTGATCGAATTCTTTGTCTTGGGTATTTTCCAGATCCACTCTGTGAAAGAAAAATATGGGTTGCACCATGGAAACCTTCCAAAACGTAAGAAAGGGTGCGCGAAGTGGCAAGCCCAAGCCCCAAAGTGACTGGGATTCGATCTCACTCACAGTAGGCACCCCCAAGGATCCAAAGGGAGTTTCATTGTTTCCCGCAGAAGAAAGGATATCACATCACTCTGAGCCTGGAGTGGAAGAAGCTGCGTAGTAAGGAAAGACATTAAAATCCTTGTCTCCCCAACAATAAATACCCCAGAGAAGGGGTAGGCCAAGGAAAAACAATGAAGCTAGGGAAATCCAAGTCCCAAATGAGATGCGTGCAAAATCAACTGTCGAAGAATTACTTATGTGCATTATTTAGCTAGAGCCTGTCGAATGTAAAAGACAAGGAAGAGGGAGAAGAAAAAGGAGGAAATATGACATGAGCACTAATTTTCGAGAGTCGTCTTAGTAGTTGAAGAAGGTTCTACTCGTTGTCGTTGAACTTTACCAGGAAAATAGGGAACTGAGACAATAGTTAGTAGAAAAGACCCTTGAAGTGTCAACATCGCAAGGCCCCGAAGGAAAAATGGCGTGGCTCAAAGTTATCTCAGAGAGGCACAGGATACAATCGTATAGCTACGCAAAACACATAGGTTTTCATAAGAAAGGAATGCAGAGGATTTCAGAGAAATTGAGGTGACCGAAGAGAAAGTTCGCGCAGCACTTGCCAGCATGCAGAAGAAGCATGATTAACTATGTTCATTGACATATCATCAAATGAAGCACAATTCTAGATATTTTTTGAAGGAGGCATCACCCTTAGACATTTTTGTCATTTTGGTACCAGTCACAACAATCAACAACCACTCACCACGCACGCACCCCAACATAGCAGCTAGCGGCAAAAATCAAGGCCATTATAGTAGATGGCGGGAGTCTGTCAGAATACTTAATCATTCAGATACCTCGTTGAAGGAAGGCTTTGACACATCACTCTCCCCATGATGAGACCTTGCTGATAACCGAATCCCCTTGGCGGAACACAAGTAGTCATGACACGACCGGATGTAGTTGTTTTCTATTTTTGGAAAGGCATCATGTGAAGAGTCATTTAGCATAGAAAAATCATTTTCCTAAGTTCTAGGGATACTAGCTAGAGAGCAGGGCAACCCGAGTGGCTCCCTTGCCTATATATTTTATCTTTTCAATGTAAGCCAGGTTGGTTGGAAAACTAGTGTAGACAGTGTCTATTGAATGTAGTTTCAGCTCAATCGAAATTTAGTGCAAAAGTACTGAATCTTTGATGAAAAGATTCTAATTGTAGCACTTGGATGTATTGTTTCCTTTCTTTGTGTATGTACTTCCTGTATTCTTTATTCATATCTATTGTTGTGTAAATAGGAATGTATGTTCGAACCTGGGATCTACTATGTAGTGCCCTGGGATTTGCGCCATTTAGACAAACTGTTTTCCTCTAAATTAACTCTGAATTCATCCTCAACAGTGCTTCGAGTTGCTTCATGTTTTTTATTCCACCACATACAATGCTTTTTCACTAAAGACTGTTACTCTCTTAGCCTTTATCCTCTCAAGTTCAGTAACCAAGTCATTTGTTTCTATCGTTTTCTCGAACCGACTCCATAGCCCAAGGTATTACTCTGCGCCAATATAACCAGAACTTAATATTTCAAGGGTGTTAAATCTATCCAATAGCTTAGATACATATAGTGTTGTTACACGTCAAAATTACTCACTTCGATGATGTCTCATTGTCATTGTCGCAAATGTCGCACTTTTTTCACAAGTGTTGCAAGTGTCACAGAAATCACACCGTCATCTCGTCTATGTCGAATTGCATATGACATCATAATAACACTTGAGATATCCTCTAAGACTGGTTAAAAGAAGGAAATATGTCATTTGACGAAGAGTACAAACTTTAACCTTGAGAATTACCATCATAAAATCATTTTTGGAGATCGACGCTCCCATGCCCACTTGCAGAGAGTGCTAGCGCTCCTTTCCCTCTTAGCAGGGAGTGTTGCAATGCTCTATGGACCACTTTGAGGGAGCGTCGAGATGTTGAGAAAATCAAGGAACAAATCCTTCTTATCTCTGAAGTCAGCTGAGAAATATATGAGTCAGTTTGGCTCGAATCCAAGTCCAAGGCTGGATCTAAGGGGAGTTCCACAATTGATGGAGAAAGATCCTCAAATTATCCCAAGAATATCTAAGATGGTTAGGCCTCTCAAAGCCAATATAAGGAGGCACCCTCATGGTGAAAGGGAAGAGAATAATCAGTGAAAAGTATTATCGTTTTTATTGTGGATCATTCAAGCAAGGGGTTGGAAAAGGAGAGGTTGGTGAGGCTGCTACATCTGCATCTACACTTTGTAAGTACCTTATTTTGTTCTCATTAATACATGTTATTGGCATGTTTCCTTCAAGATTGTGTTCCTTTGCATGAGCTTGTCTCTTTGGATGAGTCTAGTTTTAAACTAATCATGGTAGAATAGGAAGTATGTTGTGTCTTTGTCATTTATTGGATTGCAGGACTCATTGAAGGACTTGGAGATCAATTTCAACTTGGACTCGGCGAGTACAAACTTACTAAAAGGTACTCATATATTCTTCCTCTTCTCTATTGTTTATCTTAGCTATGTTTAAAGGAAAGTCGGTGTTAAAATTTGGCACTTTTTTGTCTTGGTCATAGGGGTGTAAGATCCAAGAGGGAATTCACCTGTTCGCAGGGGAATTTTCCCACAACAGAAATTGGCGCACTGGGGACTGAAGATTTTAGTTTTGGTTTCCTTCCTTGGTCTTGTTTTATTCCTTTCTCACCTTTAGATCCTATTCACTGTGTTTTTCTAGTTTTTAGATGTGTTGTTGGTTTTGTATTCATTCTACACACACTTATCTTCAAAGTTTTCCTGAGTTGCTTGGTTTTTGGGTTAAAATTATTTATTCTCATACACCAGTGCTCCCTTACCTTTACATACAGAGTGCTAGCACTCCTATGAAATACTTCATAGAGTGTTGCAATGATCTGATGCCTTTAACACCAGAGCGTCGATTTTCTGCTCTTTTGAAAAATTTTGGGGACACCTTTTTGGGTGTAATTTTTTGTAAGTTTTAAACGTGTGAAGTAAATAAATGCATATAGATTCCTAAGAAAAGAAAAATTAATCAATGAATCATACACATAGTACACAAAGATTTATATCGGAAACCCTTAACCGGGAGAAAACATTTCAATGCTTCATTGAATTAATTTTACCATTCACCATACAATCTATATACAATGTTTTTACGTATTCCGTAGATACCAAAACCCTAATCCCTTAATCTGGGATTAATTTAGAAAACCGCTAAAAATAGCAAAATCCGCTAAAATAGCAAAAAACGCCCCAAAACAATTCGAGGCAATGCCCCGGATCCGAACGTTGTGCATAACCATGGGGGGGGCATATCTAGCCCCCCCTGGGACCCCCCTAGGAAGGACCCGATGCACATGACACAAAGAGAACTACTATAGGGATCGTCAAACACAGTTGTCGAATCTGACGTGCCCACACACACACATGCAAAGAATATAACACATACCCAACATTCTCCCACTTGTTGTTTTCTTTGCATCCAGGGATCCACATAATTATATAGTCAACAATCCAAGGAAACAATTCCCATTTTTACTCTACACCAGGAGAAATTTTATGTTCTCATAGGCGTTTTCAATGAATTTGAAACATTATTCAAAGTGTCAACCTTTTGCAGCAACACCTTATTTTATTCAACTATTTCTCTCAAAAAGTGATATTGAACATCAATATGCTTTGTCTTCAAATGATAATCTCGATTCTTTTCCAGGAATATTGCACTCTCACTGTCACAATATAATATCACTACTTGTTGTACCAACCTAATACCTGAACACAATCTCTGTAACCATACTACTTCCTTGCTTGCATGAGTGGTTTCCATGTATTCAACTTATGTAGTTGAGAGTGCCACTACAACCTACCTTCTTCTCATACAACTTATTTATCCTCCAAATAGCTTAAACACATACCCACTTGTAGTTCTTCTACAATCCAGATCTCCATCCTAGTCTGCATCAACAAAGCCATGTATGTCCACCACTCTGTCCAATCTTGGTCTTCCTTGGTAGCCCAGTCCATAATTGATGGTGCCACGCAATTACCTAAAGACCCTCTTTACTTTTGTTCAATGCTCCTTCCCTGGTTTTGACATCAAACTGCTAACTGCACTGGGATAGAGAACATGGGACATGTCCTCTTCTTATTCCTGTGTCTTGGGGCACTGATCTGCATATAACTTTACACCTATAGGAATAGGAACTTTGACTAGTTTAATTCCATGCACATTAAACCTCTGCAATATCGTCTCAACATAGTTTTTTTCATTCAACCATAGTTTCATGTTTGCACGATCTCTTTTAATCTCCATTCCCATAATGTAGTTAGCAGCACCGAGATCCTTCATGTCAAATTTGGAGGATAGATGTGATTTCACCTCCTTGATAACATCCATGTTATTTCCTACCAGCAACATGCCATCAACATACAAAACTACATGAATGAAGTGATTACCAACCTTCTTGGAATATACACAGTGTTCATGTCTGCCTCTCACAAATCCCAATCCAAGGATGTATGTGTCAAACTTTTGGTACCACATCCTAGGTGATTGCTTCAGACCATATAGTGACTTCTTTAGCTTACAGACCAACTCTTTCTTTCCCTTCACTACAAATCCTTCTGGCTGCTTCATGTAGATTTATTCTTCCAGATCACCATGTAGGAATGATGTCCTCACATCCATCTGTTCCACTACATTATCAAAAGAAACAACAATAGATAAAATAAATCTAATAGAAGTTAACTTAGCAACAGGAAAAAAAATATCACCAAATTCAATTCCCTCTACCTTGGAATAACCTTTTGCTACTAACTGAGCTTTGTATTTCTCCACTTTTCCTTTTGCATTAAACTTCTTCTTAAACAACCATTTTCTACCAACAAATTTTATTCTAGCTAGAAACTCAACTATATCCCATGCCTCATTCTTATCCATGGCATCCATTTCTTCAACCATGGCCTTCTTCTAGAGTTTACTATCCTATGAATTCACTGCTTCCCTGACAGTTCTGGGATCATCATCAGTAATAGATAAAGAAAAATTGGAATGGAAATAAGGTGGACTATACCTTTCTGGTTGCCTTCTTTCCCTCACTGATCTCCTCAATATTGGGGTATGAGGTTCTTCTTCTTCTGATTCGTCTTCTTCAGATGATTCAGATTTTTCATCATCCAACTCCAACTCTATTTTCTCAGGTTCTTCTAGCCTTGGTAGGAATTCCTAATTGGAAACATCTTTTAATTCTCTGAAAACAACAACTCGACTGTAAACATTCTTCTTGGTTTCTGGGTTCCAAATATTATAAACTTTCACACCATATTTATAACCAATAAAGATACACTTTTCATCGTTTTTATCCAACTTACTCCTATTTTCCTTTGGAACATGTACATAAGCATCACAACCAAACACTCTAAGATGTTGAAGAGAGGGTTTCTTTCCAGTCCATACCTCGTGTGTATTTTTATCATCCAACATTGATGAAGGTGATCGATTGACCATGTAACATGTTGTACCCACTACCTCTGCCCAGAATTATTGTCCTAACTCGGCACCACTAAGCATGCTCCTTGATTTTTCCATCAGTGTCTTGTTCATCCTTTTTGCAACTCCATTCTATTAAGGTGTGTATGGAATAGTCGTCTGCCTTGATATACCACACTTCTTACAAAATTCTTTGAATTCATTTCCGTTGAATTCTCCACCATTATCTGTCCTCAATACCTTTATTTTATTCTCTGTCTGATTTTCTACCAGAGCCTTAAACTCTTTATATTTATCAAATACCTCATATTTATTTCTAAGAAATTAAATCCATGTGTTCCTTGAGAAATCATCTATGAATGAAACATAATACACAGATTTACCTAGGGATGGAATATGAACAGGTCCAAACACATCATTGTGTATTAACTCTAAGATCCCCTTTGCTCTTGTAGCACCATATGGGAATCTTACTCGATTTTGTTTACCATATATGCAATGTTCACAGAAATCAAAATCTAGAGTGAAATTAGACATACCTTCAACCATACCTTTATTGTGCAGTGTTCGAAGGTACTTTTCTCCAATATGCCCCAGTCTTTGATGCCACATCATGGTCTTCTTTCCAGGGACAATATTGGTCTTGTCTTCTTTATTTGTTTGCTCAGGCAAAAAAGAACTATTACACCCATTAGTATAAGTTGTTCCCAACAACTTGTATAGATTTCCACACCAAACTCCCCTCATCAACACCATTTATCCTCGTACCATCTTGCAAGTGCCCTTTCTGAATATAGTATCCACTCTTGCATCATCCAAATTTCTTACATATATTAGGCTCTTGGATAGTTTTGGAATGTGTGGAACCCCAGGGAGAGTTATAATCCTTCCATATTTTAGCAGCAACCTAACCCTTCCACTCCCCATGATTTTGGTTGTCGATTCATCTCCTAGGAATACATCACCACCATTTTATTTTTCATATTCAGAGACCCACTCCCTGTGAGGAGTCATATGGTATGATGCACCTGATTCGATAAACCATACATCACGATCTGCATGTGTACCTGTAGATTCCAGGTAAACATCACCTCCTTATTTAGTGGAGGTTTTTGCCTTTGTGGAAGAGGTACTATCAGATCCATTTGGTTTATCAACCTTCTTAGACTTGCAATATTTCTTATAATTCCCTATTTTACCACACTTCCAACATTTCCTCAAATATTTTCTTGGAGACTTAGATCTACCTGTAGATTTAGATATCCCCCCCCCGAAGACTTACCAAGATTCCTGCCTTGGGTACGACCTCTTACAGATAAAGCATATGTCTTATGACCATACATGATTTTATGCCTCATCTCTTCAGATAGCAAGGATGAAACTACATCGTCATACTTCAATGTAGATTGAGTGGTACTACAAATTGCCACAACCAGATTATCCCAAGAGTCTGGCAAAGAACATAACAAAGTAATACACTTATCTTCTTCTGCAATCGTAATATTAAAAGAGACAAGTTGAATTAGCAGAGTATTAAAGGCATTTAGATGTTTTGTCATAGAATATCCATCTTCCATCCTAAGATGATAGAACTTATTTCAAAGAAACAAATTGTTTACCAGGTACTTTGATTGATACAAATTCCCTAACTTATCCCATAGTTCCTTGGTTGTAGATTCTCTCGAGACATTCAACAACACCGAATCTTCCAGGCAGAGTTGAATAATACTCCTTTCTCTTCTGTCCAACTTCTCCCAATACTCCTTCAACATAACAATAGGTGGTGTACTAGTAGTTTGTGTACCAATCGACTATGTGCCAGTATCTTGCATACCAGTAGGATGTGTACCAGGATCCACAACGATCCATTGTTCTTTGTCTACAAGAAGGTCCTCCATATTGAGATTCCATAACTCAAAGTTTTTACCATTGAACTTATTTATCTCGATTCTATAAGATCTCTCCATTCCTCTTTCTACACTCAAATCTCCACTGCAAAATCTCCTATTAAACCCAGGTTTATCACAAACCCAAGATAAACTTGATCTATCAAGACCGAGCCAAACCCTCAACAAAAAAGGCATCCCTCTGAACCCAAAAACGAGCTTTGATACCACATGTAAGTTTTAAACATGTGAAGTAAAGCAATGCATATATATTCTTAAGAAAAACAAAAATTAATCAATGGATCATACACATAGTACACAGAGATTTATACCGGAAACCCTTAACCGAGAGAAAACCTTTAAACTCTTCATTGTATAATTTCACCATTCACCATACAACATATATACAATATTTTTAGGTATTCTGTAGATACCAAAACCCTAATCCCTTAATCTGGGATTAATTTAGAAAACAACTAAAAATAGAAAAATCCACTAAAATAGCAGAAAACGACCCAAAAAATATTTCGGGGCATTGTGCATAACCAGGGGGGCCATACCTGCCCCCCCCCCTATGACCTCCCTAGGAAGTGCCCAGTGCACACGACACAAACAAAACTACTAGAGGGATCGTCAAACACAATTTTCAAATCTGACGCTCCCATAAACGCACATGTAAAGAATATAACACATACCCAACATTTTTGGTTCTTTAACATGCTCAGAACTATTGCTATCAATCTGTGTCTTCTATAGATCCTGCAACCATTTGATTTCTAAAGATGTTTTGATGTTTTTCTTGGTTTTTAAAAGATATTGACATCATTCTTCCTTGTCTTGGAATCACTCTTCCTCTTTGGAGTCGTTTTGATACTTTCTCATTTATCTGATTGCACAAAAGTTGTTACAAGGAGGTTCAAAGATCTGTGTATTGGTCCATTTGATCTTTGAAGTTATCTTTCCAAGCAATTCTTCTTGTTTGATATTTTGTTTTCATTTTTGAAAATTTGGTTTTCTTTTTGCTTCTTATTTGATCGTATGAGAGTGTTCTTTTTGTTTATATGATGTTTACTTCCGAATTGCTTACAGCTTGCAAAGAATGAAATATGGTTGGCATAAGAAGCTTTGAATCAAGTTGATTATAATTCATATTTAAACAAAAATAATTTCACGATTTGACTTTTGGATATTCTGAATAGTTTAGCATTGAATTGGATTCTTGATTGAGAACAATTGCATGATGTTTCTACATTTTTGTGTTTGATAGTGAAAATAAAACTTATTCTCCTTCCCTTAAATAGAAGTTCATTGAAACTAAAGATTGCTTATCATTTTTCTTATGATTTTTTCAGAATCGAGTCATAATATCATCAGTTTCGCTCTCATTCACCTTCGAGTAAAGAACAACCACAAAAATCTACACTAATTAAAATCGATCTAGAATTTTTTTCTTTTTAGATCCCTCCACCAACATTACACTAGGATTAGCGCTTTGGATTACACTTTGAGTAAAACTCTCCAAATCATTCAAAACAAACATTAGCATCTTGTGATAGGGAGAGAAAATCCAATTTTTGTTTAATCTTTCTGGGATCCCCCTCTCACACAGTGGTTACACACGAGTTCGCATTCAGAATAGCTACAGAGATTATCCCTTCGTTGTTTGACTGTTTGTAGTATTCAGATCGTATATTGGGGGTTCTTCTTGAGGTTCAACTATCTTCATTTGGTCTCGGTGCTTCGTGAAGTCCAAATCCATTTGGGGTCCTCTGGAGTTATATCGGTCCACTTGTCCTCAGTTCTCTCAAATGATTTCAGACTTGTTATCCTGCACATCTGTTCGGACTGGACTGTCGACTATACCCACCCAAGGGATGACTGCGATTTGGTGTCCTTAGTAGCCATAATCTTTAGGATATTTACACAAGGTGACAGTGAAGGGAAGTCTTTGTTGTACCTAGAACATATGGTGGTCAAACTCACTCAAGCTCCTTGGATGGTAAATCCATAATTACTGTGTGGAAGCTTGCACCAAGGCATAAGTCCGTTAAACAGGTTGCCATCGTAATGGTTCCACCCACTCATATCCTAGCCCCTTCTTGATCGGAAGAAGTTTTGTTTGCTTTTTGGTATTCCTAGATTTTTTTAGCATGTGCTTTTTTCTTAATAATTCTTCAAAATTGAGCTTGTATATGATAAAGGTATTCGCCGATCACGTAGGATGAAAGGGTTGCTTCTAGAAGAAGGATACCAACCCTTACCTACTAACTCACCAGAAGACAACTATCGTGGAGAGGTAGACAATCAATCTAATGATGGGAGTGTTGCTACTCCTCTGTTAGAGAATTCAGAAAAAGTTTTGGTTACGGTTGAAAATCCCACTCCTCACACTACACCTATGTCGAAAGATTCTACTGACCCAATTTTTCTTCGATTGGACTCACTCGGTAACGTAATAGAAGAATAGGTCCCAGTTGTACTTGAGAGGCCAATTGTCGAGACATATATGGGATCCATGGAACTAATTTTTGGTGATGACTATAGGACTCCTATTCGTCCTACAACCACTATAGATATGCATCACACACCTACTTGTTCTGTATGGATGGATCCATCAGGGTGTGATCTTTATGTGCATTTTGAATACATTCGACAACCTCTTAAGCCTCATGACACTCTTGTTGTTGAGGCAGGACCATCTAGTCAAAATATTTATCACCCCATCGAACACGTTATTAATCCTACTGTCACATCAGCACAAGTCCATCTTAATACTGGATTCATCACCTCTACTCATACCCAAGGCACTTCAACTGCTATTCCTACCTTTACACATTTTCACTCTACAACTCCTCACATTCCACAGAATCTTGTTGGAACGAATTTTCACCAGAGAATGAAGACCTTTGCTGGACAGACACAATCGACCGTGGGACATATCCCGACTCGGGGGAAACCACCATATAATGTACTGATCCCTCCCATAGGACAACCATCCTATAGCGGGCCTAACCCTCCAGGGGGAAATCCACCTTTTCATGTTCCTTCCAGAGGACAACCTCCCTTTGCTGGTCAAACCTCGGTTGTTAATCCACCTACGGTAGGGGGAAAACCTTATTTTGACAGAAAACCTACACAATACTGGGGAGTATATTCGGAAGGCACATTTACTCAAACCTATGCTAGGAGGAAATCATACCCTAACCCAGAAGGAGGATTATGAAATCTTGTTCCTTATAGACTATCTTCTGGAAAACCTTATCCAGGCATCGCAAATCCTACCTGGGGTCCTCAAGGACAACAACTGTATCCTCCCCAAGGATCTAATGTTGATCCTCCCCACGGGGCTTATGTGTATCCTCCTCAGGGAAAATATGTTTAACCCCCTCAAGGGAAATTTTTTTATCCCCCGTAACCAAATCAACCAACATATGCCCCTCAAAATCCACACGGTTTTCCCCCACTCATGAATATTTCTCAACCATCATCGAATCCTATTTATCCTAGCCAACAACAACTGTATGTAGGAGGACCTAATGGATAGAATTACTCATCTCAACCAGTTTATGGTCCTACTAGTGTCCCTATGCCACACTAGTATTACCCTTAGGTTAATCAACAATTGCCCTTCCTTGCTACTCTGGATCTCCCAGACTTGTCTCGGTTGACCAATGATCCCATACAACACTCTCCTTTTTGGCCAGTGATTCTTGTTAAATTACCTTCCGACATACCAAAGTTTGACAGTAAACCTGTAGAAGACCCAAATAACCATGTGATGACATTCCATTTATGGTGTTAATCAAACTCCTTAATGGATGATTCTATCAGTTTCCACGATACCTTGGGAGTAATTGACATCAATGGTGATTTCCCTGCAACTTGTTAACGGTGTACCTTATTGACCAGTAATCAAGTGGTTTTTACCATGCTCGACATCAATACATCTGTTCACATGGTTAGATTCGTGCCACATCGAGATTGGAAAGAATATCCTAGGTTGAGTGTTCACTTGGATATCTACTTTATCAAGGTTGCAAAGTAGTTTCTTTTGAGAATATTGATATATATGATGTCACATAGATCCACTTTGTATTGGTCTGTGGCTATGTTTTGTCATCTCATAGATCCACTCTATAATTCTTGTGGCTACAATCAATTCATGTCATGAAGGTATATATCCACATTGTATGTTTGGTGGCTATACCTTTTGAGTCAATATGATTATGGATCCACAATGTATTTTATGGCGGCCATACCTTGAAAGTATTTTATCACTCAAGCATAGGTATGCATGCCTTGGGTTTGAAACATGTCACAACATTTGTCTGATAGTTGTTTGCATCTTCTACGAGGTTCTCTGAGTCCATAACCTTGCTTCGAAAAGTATACAAAGTACTTTAGTCATCAGTTTCCATCTTTCAACCTTGCACTTTGGGGGGAAATCGTTTACACGTCAAAATTACTCACATTGATGGTGTCTCATTGTCATTTTCGCAAGTGTCAAACTTTTGTCACAAGTGTCGTAGAAATCATTATTTCGTCTCACTTGTGTTGCATCACAGATGACATCATAAGAACACTTTATATATCCTCTAAGAGTAGTTAAAAGAAGGAAATATGTCATTTGGCGAAGAGTACAAACTTCTACCTTGAGAAATTACCATCATAAAAGCATTTTTGGAGATTGACGCTCCCCTTCCCACTTACAGAGAGCACTAGCACTCCTTTCCCTCTTAGCATGGAGCATTGCAATGCTCTGTGGCCCACTTTTAGGGAGAACCAAGTTGTTGAGCAAATAAAGGGACAAATCCCCCGTATCTCTGAAGTCTACTAAGAAATATCCGAGTCAACTTGGCTCGAATCCAAGTCCAAGGCTGGATATAAGGGGAGTTCCACAATTGATGGAGAAATATCCTCAACTTATCCCAAGAATATATAATATGGTTAGGCCTATCAAATCCTATATAAGGAGGCACCCTCATGGTGAAAGGGAAGATAATAATCAATGAAAAGTATTGTCATTTTGATTGTGGATCATTCGAGCAAGGGGTTGGACAAGGAGAGCTTGGTCAGGCTGCTACATCTAGATATACACTTTGTAAGAACCTTATTTTGTTCTCATTAATACATGTTCTTGGCCTGTTTTCTTCAAGATTGTGTGCATTTGCATGAGCTTGTCTCTTTGGATGAATCTAGTTTTAAACTAATCATGGTAGACTAGGAAGTATGCCTTGTCTTTGTTGTTTATTGGATTGTAGGACTCATTGAAGGACTTGGAGATCAAGTTCAAATTGGACACAACGAGGACAAAGTTCATAAAAGGTACTCATATCTTATTCCTCTTCTCTATTTTTTATCTTATCTATGTTTAAAGGAAAGTCAGTGTTCAAAGCTAACACTTTTCTGTCTTGGTCATAGGGGTCTAAATCCAAGAGAGAATTCACCTGTCCACAAGGGAATTTTCCTACAATAGAAATTGGTGACTCCACTGGGGACCGAAGATTTCAGTTTTTGTTTTCTTCCTTGGTCTTTTTTTAGTATTTTCTCACCTTTAGATCCTATTCACTGTGTTTTTATAGTTTTTAGATGTGTTGTTGGCTTTGAATTCATCCTACACACAGTGATCTTCAAAGTTTTCCTGAGTTTCTTGGTTTCTAGGTTAAAATTATTTATTCTAAGACACCAGCACTCCCTTAACTTTACATCCAGAGCACTAGCGCTCCCCTGTAGTGCTTCATAGAGCAATGCAATGCTCTGGTGCCTTTAACACCAGAGTGTTGATTTTCTCCTCTTTTGAAAATTTTTGGGGATACCTTTCTGGGTATAATTTTTTGTTCTTTAAATTGCTCAGGACTGTTTCTATCAATATGTGTCTTCTGTAGACCCTAAAACCATTTGATTTCCAAATATTTTTTTATTTTTTTCTTGAATTTTAAATATATTGACATCATTCTTCCTTGTTTTGGAATCACTCTTCCTTTTTGAGATCTGGAGTCATTTTGATACTTTATCATTGATCTGATTGCATGAAATTTGTTACAAGGAGGTTCAAAGATCTGTGTATTGATCCATTTGATATTTGAAGTTATCTTTCCAAGCAATTCTTCTCGTTTGAGTTTTGGTTTTCTTTTTTGAAAATTTGGTTTTATTTTTTCTTCTTAATTGATTGTAGTGAGAGTGTGTTTTTTGTTTATATGATGTTCTATTATGAATTTCTTACAACTTGCAAAGAATTAAATCTGGTTGGCATAAGAATATTTGAATCAATTTGATTATAATTCATATTTAAACAAAAAGAATTTCACGATTTGGATTTTGGATATTCTGAA
This sequence comes from Picea sitchensis, assembly GCA_010110895.2. Classification (NCBI taxonomy): domain Eukaryota; kingdom Viridiplantae; phylum Streptophyta; class Pinopsida; order Pinales; family Pinaceae; genus Picea; species Picea sitchensis. Next base: position 45,797 of record SNQJ01S0057615.1, on the reverse strand, counting down.
TAGTTTAGCATTGAATTGAATTCTTGATTGAGAACAATTGCATGATGTTTCTCAATTTTTGTGTCTGATAGTGAAAAGAAAACTTCTTCTCCTTCCCTTAAATATAAGTTTATTGAAATAAAATATTGCTTATCATTTTTCTTATGCATTTTTGGGAATCGAGTCATAATATAATCAGTTTCACTCTCATTCACCTCTGAGTAAAGAACAACCACAAAAAACAACACTAATTAAAATCGATCTAGAATTCTTTTATTTTTAGATCCCTCCACCAACATTAGACTAGGATTAGCGCTTTGGATTGGGATGTAAGTACAACTTTCCAAATAATTCAAAACAAACATTATCATCTTGCGATAGGGAGAGAAAATCCACTTTTCATTTAATATTTTTGGGATCCCCCTCTCACAGAGGGGTTATGCACGAGGTCACATTTGGAAGAGATATGGATATTATCCCTCTGTAGTTTGACTATTCATAGTAGTCAGATAGTATATTGGGGGTTCTTATTGAGGTTCATTTTTCTTCATTTTGTATCGGTTCTTCGTGAATTTTGAATCCGTTCGAGGTCTTCTAAAGTTCTACTAGTCCACTTGTCCTCAGTTCTCTCGAAGGATTTCACACTTGTTATCCTTCCTATAAATTCGGACTGGACTGTCTACTATACCCGCCCAAGGGATGACTACGATTTGGTGTCTGTAGTAGCCATAATATTTAGGATATTTACACAAGGTGACGGTGAAGGGAAGTCTTCATTATACCTGGAACAGACGGTGGTCAAAATCACTTGGGCTCCTTGGAGGGTAAATCCAAGATTATTGTGTGGAAGCTTGCACCAAGGCATAAGTCCATTAAGCAGGTCTCCATTGTAATTTTTCCACCTGCTCATATCCTAGCCCCTTCTTGACTTTATTACGTGATGTTGGATTTCATCACCAACTAGTACGGTCATCGAAATAAGTTTTGTTTGCTTGTTGGTATTCCTAGATTTGCTTAGCATGTGATGTTGTTTTAATAATTCTTAAAAATTGAGCATGTAGACGATAAAGGTATTCGCCGATCACATAGGATGCAAGGGATGCCTCCATAAGAATCCTACTAACCCTTACCTCCTAACTCACTAGAAAGAAACTACCATGGAAAGGTAGACAATCAATCTGATGCTGGGAGTGTTTCTAATCCTTTGTTAGATAATTCGGAAAGAGATTTTGTTACGGTTGAAAATCCCACTCCTCACACTACACCTGTGTCAACAAATTTTATTAAACCACTTTTTCTTCGATTGGAATCGCTCGGTAACGTAATAGAAGAAGAGGTCCCAGGTTTACTTGAGAGGCCAAGTGTCGAGACATATATGGGATCCACAGAACCAATTTTTGGTGATGACTATAGGAATCCTATTCATCCTACAACCGAAGTAGATACACATCACACACCTACTCATTCTGTATGTATGACTCCATCAGGGAATGATATTTATGAGAATTTTGAATACATTTGAAAACCACTTAATCCTCATGACACTCTTGTTGTTGAGGTAGGATCATCCGGTCAAATTATTTATAACCCCATCGAATAGGTTATTAATCCTAGTTCCACGTCAGCACAAGTCCATCTTAATATTAGATTCATCACCTATACTCATATCCAAGGCACTTCAAATGCTTCTCCTAACTTTACACATTTTCACTCTACATCTCCTCACATTCCATAGAATCATGTTGGAACAAATTTGCACCAAAGAATGTAGACCCTTGCAGGATAGACACAATCAATGGTGGGACATATCCTGACTGGGGGGAAACCTCCATATAGTGGATTGATCCCTCTCGGAGGACAACCATCCTATAGCAGGCCTACCCCTCCACGAGGAAAACCATCTTTTCGTGGTCCTTCCGGAGGGAAACCTCCCTTTACTGGTCAAACCCCAGTTGTTAATCCACCTATGGTAGGGGGAAACCTTCTTTTGTCGGAAACCCTTCACAATCCTGAGGAGTATCTTCAGGAGGAACATTTACTCAACCTACGTTGGGGGAAAATCATACCCTAACCCAAAAGGAGGAGTCTCAAATCTTGTTCCTTCTGGACTATCTTTTGGACAACCTTATCTGGGCATCCCAAATCCTACTTGGGGTCCTCAAGGACAACAATTGTATCCTCCCCAAGGGTCTAATGTTTATCCTCCCCATGGGGATTATGTGTATCCTCCTCAGGGATAGTCTATTTACCCCCCTCAAGGGAAAAATGTTGATCCCCCGCAACCGAATCAACTGACATATGCCCCTAAGAATCCACCCGATTTCCCCCCACTCATGGATATTCCTCAACCATCATCGAATCCTATTTATCCTAGCCAACAACAACCATATATAGGAGGACATATTGGATACGATTACCCATATCATCCATTTTATGGTCCTACTGGTGTCCCAATGCCACACCAGTATCACCCTCAGGTTAATCGACAATTACCCTTCCTTGCTACTATGGATCTCCCAGACTTGTCTCGGTTGAGAACGATACCATACAACACTCTCCTTTTTGGCCAGTGATTCCTGCTAAATTACCTTCTGACATCCAAAAGTTTGATGGTAAACTTGAAGAAGACCCAAATAACCATGTGATGTTTGTTTCCACGATACCTTGGGAGTCATTGACATCAATGGTGATTTACCTCACACTTGTTAACAATTTACCTTATTGACCGATAATCAAGTGGTTTCTACCATGTTTGACATCAAGACATCTATTCACAAGGTTAGATTCATGCCACATCGGGACTGGTAAGAAGACCCTGGGTTGAGTGTTCACTCTGATATCTACTTTACCTAGGTTGAGAAGGATTTTATTTTGAGAATATTGATATACATATTGTCACATAGATCCACTTTGTAATTCTCATGGCTACTATCAATTCATGTCGTGAAGGTATAGATCCACATTGTATCTTTGGTGGCTATACCTTTTGAGTCAATATGATTATGGATCTGCAGTGTGATTTATGGTGGCCATACCTTGAAAGTATTTTATCACTCAAGCATAGGTATTCCTTCCTTGGGTTTGAAACATGTCATAACATTTGTAAGATGGTTTTTGCAGCTTCTACCAGGTTCTCCGAGTCCATACCCTTGCTTCAAAAATTCTACAAATTAGTTCAGTCATCAGTTTCAATCTTCTGACCTCGCAATTTGGGGGGCAATCTGTTACACGTCAAAATTACTCACTTTGATGATGTCTCATTGTCATTGTCGCAAGTGTCACACTTTTTTCACAAGTGTCGAAAGTGTCACAAAAATCATATTGTCATCTTGCCTGTGTCGCATCACAGATGACATCATAATAACACTTGAGATATCCTCTAATACTGGTTGAAAGAAGGAAATATTTCATTTGGCGAAGAGTACAAACTTTTACCTTGAAAAATTACCATCATAGAAGAATTTTCGGAGATTGACGCTCCCCTTCCCACTTGCAGAGAGCGCTAGTGCTCCTTTCCCTCTTAGAAAAGAGTGTTGCAACTCTCTGTGGCCCACTTTGAGGGAGCATTGAGATGTTGATCAAATCAAGGGGAAAATCCCCCTTATCTTTGAAGTCAGCTGAGAAATATTTGAGTGAGTTTGGCTCAAATCCAAGTCCAAGGTTGGATCTAAGGGGAGTTCTACAACTGATGGAGAAAGATCCTCAACTTATCCCAAGAATATCTAACATTGTTAGGCCTCTCAAAGCCTACATAAGGAGGCACCCTCATGGTCAAAGGGAAGAGAATAATCAGTGAAAAGTATTGTCATTTTGATTGTGGATCATTCCAGCAAGTGGTTGGACAAGGATATCTTAGTGAGGCTGCTACATCTGCATCTACACTTTGTAAGAACCTTATTTTGTTCTTATTAATACATGTGATTAGCCTTCTTCCTTCAAGATTGTGTGCATTTGCATGATCTTGTCTCTTTGGACGAATCTAGTTTTAAACTAATCTTGGTAGAATAGGAAGTATGCTTTGTCTTTGTTGTTTATTTGATTGTAGGACTCATTGAAGGACTTGGAGATCAATTTCAACTTGGACTGGATGAGGAAAAACTTTGTAAAAGGTACTCATATCTTATTCCTCTTCTCTATTGTTTAGCTTAGATATGTTTAAAGGAAAGTAGGTGTTCAAAGTTAACACTTTTCTGTCTTGGTCATAGGGGTCTAAGATCTAAGAGGGAATTCACCTGTCCATAGGGGAATTTTCCTACAACACCTATACCGAGACAAAGTCTCCCAAGAGATCCCTCTCCAGGTCCAAAAGGCTAGTTTCAGATCTCAAAGTTGGTTGAAATAGTTACCTCTGTCGTATTTTAATCAACCAAACATATTTATAGAGTGCTAACATTCTGGCGCCATTGTTGGGGATGAAATTGAATAAAGTTTGTTTGGGAGAATGACAAAAGTTACAGTTTTGATCTCTAAGGGTAAAAGAGGGACAAATATCCCTATTGGTTGAAACATTTACCCTGGCGACTCCAGTCAAAAAGAACAGTAGCACCAAGGAGTGTGGTTCAGGAACCCTAGCTTTGAGGGCGATCTATACAAGAGAAAATTCTAACCCAAACCTTGTAGAGCTTGTGTATGACCCTAAGAAAATTCTGCGCGAGACTAGAGAGAAAGTGCTGGACCCATTCTATTACCTAGACAGAAGCCTATCCTTACCCAAAGACGATGCGCAAAGCATTGACGACCTTGAATTTGACACATTATTTGAGCAAACCTTGTTTAGGTCTAAGTCGGAAACCATCTTTGATGAGATAGTTTTTGACCAGAAGAGATTCCAGGCCCTAATATATAATAATATCCCTCAAAATACCAACCCTCCTAGAGACATGGCTTCCATATTCTCCCCCCTCATTCTTCCATCCCAACTGCATGATCTGCCCCAAAATTACAGCCAAAGAACTAAGCTCTATGATGTTGAAGGGAATGTTTTAGCCCAGAGGCATCTCGATTGGTTCAATGATTTCATCGACCTAGAGGAGGTGGACTATGCAGATGCGAAAAGGAGGTTGTTCGCGTAGAGAATTTCGGGGGAGGTGAGGAAATGGTTCAAATCCTTCCCGATTGAAAGCATTTGAGACTTCATCGCCTTCGACATGTATGTCATTACTAGATGGGGAGACAAGAAGAATTCCCTGCATCTGTTAATTCAGTACAATAATATGAAGAAGGCATCGGAGGAGATGGTGCAATAATTCTCATCCTGTTTAATGAATATTTATAACTCGATTCCTGCATAAGTCTAGACACCCCCTGGGGCTGCATAGTTGCAATACGCCGACTCCTTCGATGATGATTTTGCCTTGTTGTTTAGAAAAAGAAGATCAACAAATATATACGCAATAATGAGCAACGTGATCAAAGTTGAGGTAATTATGATAGCGTCGGGGAAGATCAAACAAATATTCAATAGAGGCGATAAAAAACCCCAAGGAGATGCACAACCATCAACATCTCGGTCCTCGAATGACAAGTTCAACTTGATGATGAAGACGATGGAGAAACTAATGGAGAGAATATCCATGGGAAAGATACCGGCCATCCGAGAACAATATTCCCCCAACCCAAAAATCAAAACCTCATAAGGGGTCAAGTTCCTCAGATTAGACAGAGGGAATATAGGGAGCAACGATATTAGGGCAACCAACAGACAAGGCCTCTGTTCCAAAAAAATTATGAGGACAATAACTTTGATTATATGTTCAAAGTCCAAATCCATTGTTGCGATGACAAGAACCTGCACGTGTTTTTAACAAAGGGAGAAAATGATCAGTACATGAAAGAAAACAATGATTTTGTGTTGGAAACGAATGATACACCATTTTGTGAAGCGGATGATGCATTGTCCTGGGAGACATAAAAGTTTATCAAAATTCCATCATGTAGTTTCAAAATAAATATAACCTCAGGATAAAGGAGGCATCTACCAAGCCTCAATAGACAAATCCCATAAGGAAACCCCCGATGGATACCCCTTCCACGAGCCGACTGAGGCCAGACAACCCGACCAAGGATGCAGCTGAAAAGGTGAATTCAAAGGAGGAGGCCCCAAGGAAAGCACTGGAAACAGGCCGGGAAGCATGTGGAAAAGAGGTAGAGAAAGTTTGTCCCCCTTTTAACTTTGAGCATGACATGCCTAAAATAAAAATCTTTGTCCCATTCAACTAACTTATCAGAAAGGGTGAGTATCGGACGAATATTATTTAAATGCTAAAAATGGGAGGGATCCCTGATACTTTGAACATCCAAGACAATCACCCTACTATTTTGTTTGTTCCATGCATTTAGGAGACAAGTGATACTGAGGATGTTCCCTCATTCTATGTCAGTCTAGAAATCCATGACATAACCCTGCATAATGCCATGTTGTATTCAGGCGCATCGCACAACCTCATGCCAAAGGTGATCATGGATGAGTTGGGTTAGGACATCACCCAACCCTATAAGGACCTTTTTTCTTTTGATTTGAGGAAAGTCAAGTGGTTGGATCTCAACAAGTACTTGGTCATATTACTGGCCCAAATTCCTTCAAAAATCATGGTTATGGATGTGGTCGTGGCAGACATACCCCCTAAGTTTGGCATGATTTTGTCTAGGTTGTGGGATCAAAAGTTAAAGGGGACTCTACAAATGGACATGTCATATGCCAACATTCCTATCTTTGGGCAGGATAGACGACTGTACAGAGAAGTGTTGTTGAAATACATGGTAAGTAGTAAGACGCAGCCAAATAACCATCCTATATACTCCGTCGACATTGAGGTTTGTTCCTCTATATTCTACAATGACCTGAGATTTTAAGAGGAATAACCGACATCCGTCATGACATCCAATGAAAAAATGACGCGAAAATCAACAGAGTGCGTCAACCCAATGAATTGCATGGAAAACGAGATATGGTACATAAGTTTTGATGGTGCTATTAGTAAGGAAGGATCAAGTGTTGGTGTATGGATAACACCCCCTGAGGTGGGCACAGATATGTGCTCATACAATATCATGTTCGAATGTACAAAAAACATGGTCGAGTATGAGGCACCAATCTTGGGCTTGAAGGTTTTGAAATAACTGGGTGCAAAGAGGATACCAGTGCACAGACCTCCTCAGAGAATTTTCAAAGTATGATCTATATTCTATCCCAACGAAGAAAAATCATATTGTCGATTCGTTGGCCACCTCGACCTCGGTTTTTAAAATCCCCATCTTCCCAAATAGAAAATACAAGATCAAAATCAAATATAGGTTGAGAGTGCCCGATAATATCAAACATTGGCAGGTGTTTGATGACGACAAACAGGTGGAGAGATTTCTTGAAATAAGCAACGAGTTTGCTAACATAAACATTGATGAAGAGTGTTTTTGTGACAAAGAAGAGAGTGTGGATTCACACAGTAATGAATATGGTGCATACCTATTGGCCCTCGAGACCGAAATCCACTCACAGGATCGTTCTATATGCCCTGGAGCTGGATCAGCTCTTTTGATTCCCATTGGAATCTGCAAAATTATCGATCCATAGGTCCTTCTCAGCAACTCGCAATCTCGTGAGTTCACGAGTTGAGACTCTGACTCTTCCTCCTCCAAATCCATGATTACTCGAGATCAAGAAATGATTATGGCTCCTTCTCCATCAACACCTTTCCCACACGACCACCAGCTAGGCTAAGTACTAGCACCTTTCGCTACTCGCAACTTTGCGAGTCGAAGGCTCGAGCTTTCGTTCCCCTATCTCCTAAGTTCTCAAGATGTGAGAGGTCAACAGGATGTTGACTCTTCCAAAAGCATGACGTGTGTCTAACTGATTATTCCCCGGGCCCACCATGTGGTTCTGCCACGTGTCTCTTAGGTGCAACCTCGACACTCACAGCTTCACTTCTCACGACTTCAAGCACCCAAGTTTTGGGGTCTCACCAGGCGAACTTCCGAGTTCAGGAGATTCCCTAATCTCTGCCACCTATCCTCCTCAAATAGATAGCTTATATTTCTTTGCCACCTCGGGACTTTGCCTTTCGTGATTTCGTGAGTCTAGTTACAAAGGTTTTGAACCTTCACCTCCCGAAATCCCAAGATGTGATTTCGTGGGTGATCCAACGACCCTCGTTGGTTTGGATCCCATGGTCTGATTCTTCCAAGATATCACTCGTCGAATTTTTCCAGAACTCCCCTTCTCCTCTGCAAGATATGACGGATTTTTGGACTTCACGAATCTTCCACGGAGGATTCTAACCGTCAAATTCTTCCTTGACAATTTTGGCGAAACAAATATGGTATTTTCACAAAAACTTGTCCGCGAGCGAACCAAAATTGTTGCGTCTCCTTCCAACATTCAAGAAATAAATTCCTTTGAGATTCTCCATAACTCGAGTCTTCAATATGACTCTTGCACGCACTCCTTGCAGCAACTTTCAAATACTTCCAAGTATTGAATCCTTTGACTCTGTGCACTCCCTGCGACAATAGTCTTTCACAATTCCGCTCAGTTTGCAAACCCTGAGACTTCACTCATCCTGCAAACTCCTTGCATGGCTCCTGTGCTAAATTTTCACTTCTGCGAGAATGAGAATAACGTTATCTCTTCTGAGTTTTCAGAGATGAACTCTGACTTCTGTTGACGCACACCTTGCAGACAATTTCACTGCACTCCTTGCAGGAAAACTCTTACTCAAACTGAGAAACAATTGAAACTCATTCTCCACTCTCCCTCTCTTTAGATTTCAAACATTAAACATGAAATCATACATTCGCGCATAAAAGTAAATGCATAATAGAGAATAAACATCCATGAGCATGAAATTCATAATGCATACACATAGAATGAATATGACACCATGAATTTGAATCGAAGCTCTTTCTATTAATTCAAATCTCTGTACATGGGTGTTTTCAACTACAACTCTCTGCTCTCTTCTCTATGCTCTATCTTACTACTGTTACAATGATACAAGTGAGGGTGTTTATATCCGTTTTCCCTCTTCTCTCCTAAAACTCTCTAATCTGAGAATTCAAAGCTACTTACTAACATTAACTAACATAAGTGCCTTCACCTAATATAGATGAGAGAGGGATGCTCAAGGTCTATTTAAAATATGGAAGTACGCCATCCCTTAATTGCTACATTTAAATTTGGCACATCCAAATTCAAAAAGATTCAAACAATTTTATCATGTGCCAAAATGCGTTGGCGCCTACCCCACGCTTGCTTGATGTTGGCGATGCTCCTGCATCATACTCCCTTGCTTGAAAATTGTCATGGACTCCTATCCATGAGCTCTTGCATGGTCTGTCCATGCTTTTGAATCTTTGCTTCATTCTCCCAGCTGGCATATTCAACTGGATGTCCCTTCCACTTGACCAAATATTCAAAGTATTCTTTTCTCCTGGTCCTCTTGCTAACTCTTTTGTTCAGTATGCTTTCCATCTGCGGATTTTCTGCAACTGACATTTGTTTAGTCCACTAAACTTCTGATTGTTCATCACTTGTTCCTACTTCCTCATTGTTTGCACTCTTTTCGTCGCTGTGTGAGCAAAAAGTCAGTGCTTACATGCCTAGTTGGGCTCTGCTAGTCATGAC
>SNQJ01S0057615.1:23400-36186 GCA_010110895.2 Picea sitchensis | reverse complement strand
GGTCCCTTCCCTCTCCACTGGAAGGCTCTTGAGGCCCTCAACTGATTGCTCTCCTTACAAAGAAAAGATGAAATGTGGGTGAAAGAACTCCAAGCTTATTCACTCAAGTGAGGGGTGAATAGCTTATGAAATGAAGCTTACAATGTGTGTTGCCAAAGAAGAGGTCTCTAGCAATCTCAGCAGCATAACAGTATGAATAATTCCTTGAAGAAATGGTGGTCACTCATGGATTTTTATAGCCAAGCATTGGGTTATTATGCAACCTCTTTTGAATGTGAAAAGGGGCTCTTTAGGGCACAATTAGGTCTTTGACCAGCCTCCCCGCGCAGATTGAGCTCGGATTTGGTGTCAAATCGACTTGGGAGCCGATCCATTAGTGGTTGGGAGGCCGACCAGTTTCATAAATGCGTCGTTTGGCAGGCGCGCGGGTTTTTTACCCCACATCCACGCATATGCGCTCCAGATACGAAGATGTTACGCGCGCGCGCACGTGCGCCCAGTGGGTGCAAGCGCCTTGTAATTTTTTGGCCATTTTGTATAGTTTTGACCCTTTTGCTATGCTGTGGAATTAAACTTGTGCCATGAGTGACTGTTTTTTTGTGTTGCCGATGCGGAGTTCTTGTCGCCCTGTGCGGATGAAATTTCAGTGATAACACTCATCTTTGTATGGGTACAAATCTGAGACATTGAATATCGGAGAAATTCCGGTCCCATCGGGTAATTCAATCGCATAATCATTCGCCCCAAATTTCTTCAAGATCTTACATGGTCCAATCTTCTTCATCTTCAGTTTGTTATATGTCCCCTTCAGGAACCTTTCCTTTCTCATATGTGCTAGAATCAAATCACCAAACTCAAATTGAAGTTGTATCCTGTGTTGATCTTCTCTGCGCTTATACTCTTGGCTTGAGTTTTGTAATCGCTCCTTCACCTGGCTGTGAAGTTCCTTCATCGCTTCAGTGAAATCCTTTGCACTAGCACTCCTAGTTGCATTATGTTCTGAATCTCTCAATTCCGAAACTCCTCTTGGCTGCATCCCATAAAAAATCTAGAATGGAATTTGCCCTGTGCTTCTGTTGATTGAATCATTATAAGAAAATTCCGCCTGTGGCAGAATATTGTCCCACTGACTGCGGTGTTCTGTCACCAAGCTCCTCAGCAAGTCTCCCAAACTTTTGTTCACAACTTTGGTCTGTCCATCCATCTGAGGATGATAAGATGAACTAAACAACAAGTTTGTTCCCATCTTTTTCCATAAGGTTCTCCAGAAGTGTCCCACAAACTTGGTGTCTCGATCCGAAACTATGCTCCTTGGTAAGCCATGAAGTCGAATGACCTCTTTGAAAAATAGATTCACAATGTGAGTTGTGTCACTGGTTTTCTGACATGGTGTGAAGTGTGCCATCTTAGAAAATGTATCCAGTACCATAAAGATCGAGTCAAACCCTCTTTGTGTTCTCGACAACCCCAATATGAAGTCCATGCTGACTGCATCCCATGACCTGTCAGGTATGGGTAACGGTTGATAAAAGCCTACATTCTGTCTCTTCCCTTTTGAATGCTGACAAATTCTGCATCTGTCCACAAATATTTTGATGTCTTCTCTCATTCCAGGCCAATAATATGAGTCATCTAGCTTTGAGAACGTCTTTTCATGACCAAAATTCCCGACTAATCCTCCACTGTGTTTCTCCTTCAGCAAATTCTCCCTCATGGAGCATTTTGGAATACAAAGTTGATTACCCTTAAACAATAATCGTTCTGGATCATGTATTCTACGCATTGGCTTCTATCCCTGAGAATTGGATTCTCAACTGCTTCATATGACCCTTTAAAATCTAAATCATCTCTGTACATGTCCCTGAGATCATCAAAAACCAGTGTTTTGACTTTGAACTCCTGCAATAGCAAACATTTCCTACTCAAAGCATCAACAACTTTGTTGGTAGTTCCAGAAATATGCTTAGTTACAAAAGTAAAGTTCTACATGTATTCAACCCATGTAACATGTCTTTGATTCAACTTTTCCTATTGAGTCACAAATTGCAAAGCATGATTGTCACTGTATAAGACAAACTCCTTCAAGATTAAGTAATGCCTCCATTTATTCAATGCCTGGATAATAGCATAGAAGTCCTTGTCATATGTGGAGTATTTCACTTTCACTTCATTCAAATTTTTGCTGAAGTATGCTATCGACCTGTTTTCTTGGCTCAAGACTGCCCCTATTACAAATACACTTGCATCACATTTTACCTGAAATGTATTTTTGAAATCCGACAACACCAGAATTGGTTGTTCCGTGATTTTCCTTTTCAGCAAATTGAAACTTTTCTCAGCTTCTTCTGTCCATTGAAAAGATTTGTGTCTCTTATTCACTGTGTCCATCATCAGTGCACTAATCCTATTGAAATTCCTAATGAACTTTCGGTAGAAACTAGCCAATCCATGAAAACTTCTCACCTCAAATATACTCTTCGGTGATGGCCAATTCTTAATTACCTCCACATTATCTGGATCCATCCTCAACTTATCTGCAGAAATAACAAACCCCAAATAAATGATATTTGTATTCATGAATGAGGATTTCTTCATGTTTATCAGTAGCTTCTCTTGCTGTAGCCTCTTCATCACTGTAGCCAAACGTTCCAAATGCTCTGCCTCTGTCTTACTGAAAATCAGTATGTCATCAAGATACACAATGACAAATTTTCCAATGAACTCCTTCAGGGCTTCGTTCATCAACCTCATGAAAGTACTTGCCATGTTGGTTAAACCAAACGGCATAACAAGCCATTCATACAACCCTTCGTTAGTCTTGAAGGCTGTCTTCCATTCATCTCCTTCTCTCATACGAATTTGATGATATCCACTTTTCAAATCAATCTTTGAAATTTTTTTGGCTCCACCCAAGAAATCCATCAGATCATCCATTCTTGGTAATGGAAATTTGTACTTGATGGTTATCTTTTTTATTGCCCTTGAGTCAGTACACATCCTCCAGCCTCTTTCTTTCTTCATATTAAGCACTGTCGAAACAACACATGGACTCAAACTTTCTCTAACCAACCCTTTGTCCATTAAATCCTGGATTTGTCTTTTGACTTCTTCATTCTCCTACGGCGTCAATCTGTACACTGCTTTGTTTGGAAAACTAGCTCCAGGTATGATATCAATTTGATGACTTATACTTCTGATCACTGGCAACGAACGAGGTAGTTCATTCCCTACTATGTCAACAAACTCTTCCAACATTTTTTGAACCTCTTCCGGTAAATCATCTACCCTCGTACTGGTTAAAACAATCTTCGGCTTCCTGATTACAATGAATTGCGGTTCCTCCTTCTTCTTAACCTCTGTAAGAAGTTCCTTCCCACTCATGAGAAGTACGTGTTGCTTACTCCCGGTTTCACCTCCTTATCTTTGATTGGCAACAACATGTGAGTTCTCCCATTCTTCTCTAGGGTGTATGTGTTTATTCTCCCATCATGAATCACATTCCTGTCATATTGCCATGGTCTACCCAACAATAGATGACAAACATCCATGGGAATGACATCACAGAGTATTTCATCTTTATACCATCCTATTTTAAATTCAACTAGACATTGCTTAGTGACATTTACCTGATGTCCTCTTTGCAACCACGAAACTCTATATGGGCTTGGATGATCAATCATCTCCAGCTCCATCTTTTCTACCATGTTTGTAGAAACGAGATTATCTGTGCTACCACTGTACATAATGACTTTGCATACCCTATCCTTGGTTTTGCAAGCAGTCCGAAAAAGACTATTCCTTTGCATTAGATTCTCCACCTCCTTCTCTGGCGTTAAGAGAACCTTTCGCATCATCAACGATCTTCCACCTTCAACATCTTCTGCCTCAACATTCCACCTCTGTTCTTTGGCAATGTGAGTTTCACCACCTTCTTTCTTTTTGTCTGGACACTCATAAGACTTCTGTCCATTCTTTCCACATGTGAAGCATTTCACTACTCCACCTCTTCCTCTTCCTCTACCTCTGGTATGAGGAAAAATGTTTGCATTAGCATATTGACCTTTTTGTTTGGTATGCTGCCCTCTCTGTGAACTTCCACCTCTCTCAGTTTGAGTCTGAGGTTTCTTCCATTCTTCCTTGGTTTTATGATTTCTATCCTGGGCAATTGATTTGCCTCTGGGATGACTTTTGCCTCGGCCTCTTTGACCTTTTTTTCGGCTCAGATTCTCTTCCACCTTTAGAGCCATTTGATAAGAATCTTCCACCATTCGGATGGTCATCATACTCATCTCATCCTGAATGTCATATCTCAGACCATTCATGTTCCTAGCAACTTTTTCATCATCACTTTCGCGATGACCTGCCCTGATTGTCAGCCTGTAGAATTCTTCACTGTACTCCTTTACTGTCATCAACTTCTATCTCAAATTTTGCATTCTCTGAAACAGAGTAATTTGGTAATCCCTGGGAATGAATTTCTCCTTCATCTTTGCGATCATCCTATCCCAACTTTTGATCTTTTGCTTGCCTTTGCAGCATCTGTCAGCTTGTAGCTCATCCCACCACAATGTTGCATGTCCTTTCAATCTTGTGACAACATGTTTGACCTTTTTTTCCTCCTCGACATCTTCATATTCAAAATATGTGTCCAGAGCTCTAATCCAGTCTAGAAGCTCTTCAGCATCCAGGTTTCCCTCATAAAATGGAATGTCCATTTTGGCTCTTGCACCCATTCTTGCAACATCTCTAAGAAGGTGTTCATTTGCTGCATCTTCTGCTGTGACCTCTTCTCCTTCATGTTCGACCTCATTTTCACTTTTGGAATCACTAAGATCCCCAGCACCAATTGTGCGCCTCTGTGTTGTCTCCATGTCCTCAAGTTTGGCGCGTAGGTCACGCATCTCTCTTTCTATGGTTGGATCAAGCATCTGCCTACCCCTTCTTCTCGAAATTTCCCTATCCTCTGGTGGATCGGGTGTTTGTTTGTCTCTTCTTCTCGACGGCATGGTGAATCTTCCTTTTCCCTGCTACAGAAAGCAAAGAAACCTTTCTGTGCTCTGATACCAAATGGTGGAGACCTATCGTCCCTCAGGACCGAAATCCACTCACAAGATCATTCTATATGCCCTTGAGCTGGATTGGCTCTTTTGATTCCCACTGGAATCTGCAAAATTATCGATCCACAAGTCCTTCTCGGCAACTCGCAATCTCGCGAGTTCGTGAGTTGAGAATTCGACTCTTCCTACTCAAAATCCACGATACCTGAGATCGAAAAATAATTATGGCTCCTTCTCCGTCAACACCTTTCCTACATGACCACCAGCTAGGCTAAGTACTAGTGCCTTTCGCTACTCTCGACTTCGCGAGTTGAAGGCTCGAGCTTTCGTTCCCTTATCTTTCGAGTTCCCGAGACACGAGAGGTCAACGAGATGTTGAATCTTCCAAAAGCATGACATGTGTCCAGCTGATTATTCCCCGGGCCCACCATGTGGTTCTACCACATGTCTCTTAGGTGCAACCTCGGCACTTCGCGGCTTCACTTGTCGCAACTTCAAGCACCCAAGTTTTGGGCTCTCACCCAACGAACTTCTGAGTTCACGAGATTACCTGATCTCTGCCACCTGTCCTCCTCAAATAGACGTCTTATATTTCTTCTCCACCTCGAGACTTCACCTTTCATGATTTCGCGAGTCTAGTTACAAAGGTTTCGACCCTTCACCTCCCGAAATCCCGAGATGCGATTTCACGGGTGATCCAATGGCCCTCATTGGTTCGGATCCTACGGTCCGATTCTTTCGATATATCACTCACTGAATGCTGCCATAACTCCCCTGCTCCTCTGTGAGATCTGATGGCTTTCCAGACTTCGCGAATCCTCCACGGAGGATTCTGACCATCAAATTCCTCCTTGACAATTTTGGTGAAACGAATACGGTGTTTTCATGAAAACTTGTCCGCGAGCGAACCAAAATTGTTGCGTCTCCTTCCAACATTCAAGACACAAATTCCTTTGATCTTCTCCACAACTCGAGTCTTCAAGATGCTTCCTGCATGCACTCCTTGCGACAACTTTCCAATACTTCCAAGTATTGAATTCTTCGACTCTGTGCACTCCCTGCGACAATAGTCTTTCACAATTCAGCTCAGTTTGCAAACCCTGAGACTTCACTCAGCCTGCACACTCCTTGCACGGCTCCTGTGCTAAATTTTCACTTCTGCAAGAATGAGAATAACGTTATCTCTTCTAATTTTTCCTAGATGAACTCTAACTTCTGTCGACGCACACCTTGCAGACAATTTCACTGCACTCCTTGTAGGAAAACTCTTACTCAGACCGAGAAACAATTGAAACTCATTATCCACTCTCCCTCTCTTCAGATTTCAAACATTAAACATGAAATCATACATTCTCACATAAATGAAATGCATAACAGAGAATAAACATCCATTAGCATGACATTCATAATGCATAGACAGAGAACGAATACGACACCATGAATTTGAATCGAAGCTCTTTCTATTAATTAAAATCTCTGTACATGGGCGCTTTCAACTACAACTCTCTGCTCTCTTCTCTATGCTATATCTTACTACTGTTACAATGATACAAGTGAGGGTATCTATATCCGTTTTCCCTCTTCGCTCCTAAAACTGTCTAATCTAAGAATTCAAAGCTACCTACTAACATTAACTAATAGAAGTTCCTTCACCTAATATAGACGAGAGAGGGAAGCTCAAGGTCTGTTTACAATATGGAAGTACGCCCTCCCTTAATTGTTACATTTAATTTTGGCACATCCAACTTCAAAAAGATTCAAACAATTTTATCATGTGCCAAAATGCGTTGGCGCCTGTCCCATGCTTGCTTAATGTTGGCGATGCTCCTGCATCAGAAGACCCTTTCTAGAACCAAATATCAGGAAGGGACATAGTACAATTGAAGAACAACATCATCTGAAAGGGGCTAGCTCTGTTGAAAAATATGTTTGACGAAAATGACATGGCTAGAAATCCCAAGATAATTGCAAATGATGAGGATGTCAAAGGCTGCAACATCGGGACTGAGGAGAACCCGAAAATAATTAAATTGTTGAAAACACTCAATCCATAGGTCAAACAAGACTACATCAAGTTCATGAAGGATTTCCCAGATGTTTTCGCTTGGAGTTATGACGACTTGAAGATGTATGACACTAAAGCGATTCATCACATCATCCCTCTCAAAGAAGACCAGAGTTCATTCAAACAGAAGCTGTGATAGATAAATACCCTACTGTTGTCGCTAATCGAAAAGGAGGTAAAGAAACTCTTTGAAGCTAAAATTATCATTTCTTTAAGTTTTTCTAGGTGGGTGGCCAATTTGGTACCTGTTAGAAAAAACAGCGGTGAAATAAGACTATGTGTGGATTTTTGTAACTTAAACAAAGTGTCCCTCAAGGACCACTACCCGCTCCCTAAAATGGACTATATTTTGCAAAAGCTAGTGGGGTCCTAGAAGATGTCCATGCTAGACGGTTTTTTGGGTTACAATTAGATCTTGGTACACCCGGATGACAAGGAAAAAACTTGTTTCATGACACCATGGGGGGCATTCATGTATTCCAAGATTCCTTTCGGCCTGATGAACGTCGGAGCTACCTTCTAGAGAGAAATGGACATCACATTTGATGATGAAAAGGACAATTTTATTGTGATCTATCTGGATGACATCATAGTATACTCTGACTCCGATGAAAAACACCTCGGGCATCTGTAAAGGGTTTTCCAGAAGTGTAGGAAGTTTGGCATATCGCTAAATTAGAAGAAATCACATTTTGGGATGGAAGAAGGGAAGTTGTTGGGGCACATTATCTCGAAATAGGGCATTAATATAGACCCCAACAGGGTTGTGTTGACGGGCGAAAATGACCACTCGTCAACTGGAGGGGTGGATCTGGTCCGAGGTTGTCTAAATAACCCAAGCCGTTTGGATTAATCCACTCTGATGTGTTTAGCGGCTCTGTTGGCCGATCTAAGTCCTAGGAAAACGAAAGAAAAAAATAAGCTAAAGAAACTAATCTAAGTGAAAAACAATTTCTGCAAACTATATACAAATCTAATATATATATACAGTTTACTAACTAATATTATAAAACAATAATTCTACTTATTAAATGTTCAGTTATCAATATAATTAAATCTCCATTATATATACAGTATTTACAAAATACAAAATTTGATCGAAATTTGCAAAATCATATGTGAATTGTCTTATGACAACGAAGCTATTATTTTTTTATTTTTATAACTTTTATGAAAAAGAAATAAAAAGACAACTATCTAAGCTAACCAATAAGATAACAATCCTAACTGTAAATCTAAACTATAGAAATGAACAGTGAGACATGTTTAGTTTACAAGAAATTTATATATTAACTAAACTAATTAAATAGAACTAACATACTGACGTGTAGTAGTGTTTCCTATTTGTCCTATGCACAGTAGTCGATTTAGCTGTTTGATGGGGGAAACCCGCACCAAATTTTCCAAAAGCTTCTCATAAACAGGAACAGTGACGCTTGAATATGAATGACAGAACAAACAAGACATATAGCAACAACAATTTATAATTTAACAAATAATCATATTAGGATAAATCTGAGTATGAAAATTTGCGTATTATTGTTTATCGAATGAAGAAGATCAACCTTCTAATCATCAAGTGTAAACAGATTTATTGTTGTGTATAAAATGGGAGACATAAAAAATGGACACAATTTAAATCAAATCACATCAACCTGTAACAAATTATGATATCTAAAGTAGTCAATAATTTGATTACAAATTGAAATGCACAAAAGATTGAACAAAAGTATGATATATTGAATCTAAAGTCGTACAAAACATCCACTTTCATTCGAGTCTATATAATCACCAGTCCATAGTCTCTGCTCCCCAAGCAATGATGGTTTCTTACAAAAAATAATAGGTATATAAAGGCCACAGGATGAAAACATTCCTTGTGGAAATTATCAAAACTGTTTGCAAAAAATATGGGAACAATCTCCCAAATTCCTATTTCTATCTAAGACTAACAACTTAATCCAAAACTGTGTAAAAAAAAACACATGTTCAACGATGCCATAGTTGATCCAATTTCCTTTAAAATTCGTGTGTACCTGTAGATGCACAAAAATACATGTTGTTGAGATTGTATTTTAGCTGTAAAATCAAAACAGTTCAAATTTTCATAACTAGCTACAGAATCTCACGATTCTGTGGCTAGTTATTATTTACAAACAGAATCGTATTGTATCAATTCCATCATAACAGAAATAGATACGATAAGCAAACAAATCGTTTATGCCAATTCAAAAAAAACAAAATCATTCTAAAATCATTATTGAAATATCATACCTTGGATTCAGGGATACAGTTCGATCAAGCTATTTTTGAATTAACAATGGCAGTGGTTGCCTCCACATTTTTAAAGACAACAAATCCTATTGACAGGCTACTTGAAAATCTTTGGATTGATCAAGGGTTCAACAGGGGCAAAGAGTGTAGGAGGGGGAATGGTAGGATGAGTGAGAGGGGTTCTAAGGAACATGCTTGGAGAAGTAATAAACGTTTCAGCAAATGCAAACAGACCAAAACGCACCTTTCAGCCACAGAGAAAATATGAGATTTTACCTTTAAAGGACGAGCTATATCTCTGTAATAACCCATTTTCTGAGGAAACCGCCTGCGATGAAGGTAAAGGGGATAATTTCAGTTCCGGGTTTTCAAGGGTTTGATCTAATTCAAAACCGTTTTCTTAGAAACGCTCATGCAAAAACATGTCTCTAGGAGGCAATTACGGGGTTAGCCTAAGCAGTCTTCTCTTGGCACTATCAAACAATAATAGAGTCTGGACACCATGGGGTTCAATTTGCACTACAGAGGCCATGACTAGTAGCACAAAATCAACGGGGTAATCGGCGAGAGGGTTTGACAGGGTAGACACGGCACCATTGTCCCACAGGTTTTCCCAAAACAAGCAGAGGCAGCCCAAAATGCAAGACAGAATGTTAATGCTTATGTGTACGAGGGTGGTGTAGTAATTTGGGACCATGCAAAATTATTATGTCAGCTGTACAATCGATGGCACCTTGGTAAAGATTTTCATTCAAATCACAATGGTGTATATCAAAAGCATTGTAAACAACAAGTCAAATGAATAACCATTGAAAACTATGACATACATAACCAATACTAGATCCGAATGTAAAATAAACAATGGCATTTGTATGACCAATATGTCGAACATTTCACCAATGATTCAGCCCCAAAATTAATATGTTCAATAAAACCATTGCACGAAGGATTTGATCAAAGACATGAAAATATCATATAACCATTGCATCAACGAACTTATAAATCGAAACCATATTAACAAAAGTCAAATGAAAAGTGAGTGATGAGTTGGTGTTTTGGTAAAAGGAGTTATGACCACATAAACAAATAGGTTCATAATAATCCAAAAGATCATTCTAATGCCATCAAAATGACTTCCAAATGTAGGTTTTCACGCTTGCAGTCGTGAAAATGAAAATGAGGAGCAGATATGCGAAAGCAAAGATAATAGTGTCATTTTCTTTTTAACAAAATGCGACGAGTATTGAGGGTTCAAAACCCTTGTGTAGGCAGCTTGTAAGGAAAAGATAGAAATGAAAATGGCTGCCAACAATGGTGACACACTGGTAGAAGCAGTTATCTCTGCCAAATGAACAAGTCCAGATTAAGATAATGAGAATAATCCTAACTCAAAAACAACCATAAAATTGTTTAAACATCATCATCAATCATAAAAATTCCAGTTGGTTATTTTAAAAGATGAAAACTGATAACAGTTGTAATAAAATCAAGTCACGATATTAAGGATAAAATCTCCAATACTGTTGACAGAGCCATTGTTGCCAGCAGGCATCCATAGCCTTGACAGGGTTGCCATTTAACCCACTCTGATATCTGTATCCTGCCAGGAAGTTCTATATTAGAATGAAGGACATTTAAGGTCAAACGATTCCATATTTGCAAATTTTTATATACCCGACATTGCTTCACTGCCAACGGGCCTGTTTAGTACCCCGGCGAAGTTATCTTGGTGTCATGCATGCATTTACCCGCTGCCAACAGACCTGTTCAACATCTCGACGGGTTTACAAGAACTTCCCATAGCTCTTTAATGATTTATTTGGTTTTTAAAGATATATAATTGGGCGGGTTGACGCTGAACATTATCATATTTTGGACATATTTTAATAAATTACAGACCTTGAGAAAGATTTTTAAACTGTCCTTTTTTTAAGATCTAGAGATAGTTAATAAATCAACCTTCGGAGGTAGGGAGACATCTTCTGAGTTGTTCCCTTAAGGAACAGGGACAACATAATAAGAAAATGGATGATCGCGACATGCTTCAATTACAGATTGAAATCAATAAACTCTTTTGAAACAACAAACCTTCTTTAACATGGCTGTAAATTTCAGAAGCATATCATAATTGATGTTTAGACAATATTCAGTAGTTATTTCAGAGGAGAATTTTTTCTGTTCTCTTTGTCTGAAATGGTTCATGGTGCAGGCATGTGTGTTTCAAAAAGAAAGACTGATAAGCATAAATGGAAACAAAACACACTAGTGAAGAAAAATTGGAAAGCAAAGAAATCCAAACAAAAAAATATGTACAGAAGGTGCATCTAAAAACCTCATGCAATAAATCCCTTGGGAGACTGAAAGAAAGTAGAAAAATATTGTTTGATGGGAAAGAAGTCCTACTCGTGGTACCTTGGGTCAGGGTTGATTCAGATTTATTTATCTCTTTACTTTCCATTTAAAATTTTCATGATGATACTACATTTTTGAAATTAAATGTTCAACTAAGAGTAAAGAGAAAAGGATCAAGGGGAATTCTCTGACAACAACCGTATTATGGTTCTCGTGGTTCACCCACTTGCGTTCATGACTGCATTATTACAAAGAGAAATAGTGAGAAATAAAATTGAAAGGAAAACCTATTCCTAAACCTACCCTAACTATTAAACAAATCAGGATGCTACGTGAAGTCATGCTTCCAATGTATCCATCGGAGTAACTCTAATCCTACAATGGAAACAAGATCAAGCATTACTAATAAGAATGGTAATAGAAACATATCACACTTACCTTCAAAATAATCATCTAAAAACGAAGTAAGCATGATCTTACCATTTCCTTGGATATTCTTGTTGTACGAATCCTCCAGCCATTGCACAATCTTGTCGTGATAAGGGTCATAATGGCATGGGCGAGTGTAAGTAGGTTTGAAAAACTTGTCAAGATTACGAGGAAGTGAAATAACCATCAGCCAAGGCTGAAATTCCCCATCCTCCTGGTAGTTCTCTAAGTATTCATTAATTTCTTCACATGGAGGATCTAAAAGAAATATGTCACGCCTACTTCCAAGATACTTAGGTAAAAACAAAGCAAGCATAACTTTATCTTTATTATGAAAATTTGTTATATATGAATATTCAAGCCATCCTAAGATCCTGTCACAAAAATGAGGATTCAAACCACGATTTTGATGAAACGAATATATCAATGGGAAAATTATCATAGGAGGATTCGTGAAATCAATTGTATCATTGGTTTGAATGTTTCCTTCAATGAGATTGATCATTTCAAAATGTGAAGTATAAACATTAAGATTCGAGCTAAGCAAAGAATGAATATGAAACTTAGAATGTTTGATGTCCATAAGATATAATGCATTGTCTTTTTCAA
>SNQJ01S0057615.1:0-18384 GCA_010110895.2 Picea sitchensis | reverse complement strand
TGTGTTGATAGGTTTTGGTTATGTTTTTTCTTTCATATTTCAGTTTCTGAAAGTTGAATAAGGCCCAATGTTTAGGAATCCGGTCTATTGTTCTTTGCTACCTCACGGGGAGGACAACATCCTCGTTGGAGCTAGTTGTTAGCACCACCATTTTTCTCTTCAGTTAGAGTTGGTTTTAGTTGAGTTATGGCCCATGTGTCAAAGCATGTGAAGTAAGGTATGTAAAAAGAAAGGGTTCAAAGTCAACAGGTGGTCAGTTGGCCCTTGGAGTCGGGAAGGAGATGTTCGAATCCAAACATGCATAAATAAGTATGAGTGTGTTCCCAAAGAGTCATGTCCTATCACAAAGGGAGTTTCTATGTTACTTAGGTCTAAGCAAGTTGTTAAAGGAAGTTGCATAGGCAAGTGCAGTAACCATGATAGGCTGGTTATGAAGGCTAGAAGAATGAAAAATCGCGGTGTTTGTATCATGTATGTCCTACAGCCCTTATCAGCTACAATTTACATGCGCGGATGTGCTATGGAAAATCTACATTCCATTTCAAAACATCTAGTCATGATGAATTTAGTGTTTCTTGGCACATTCCCTCCTCCCGCTTGCTCGGTTATAAATTTCATCTTCTATGCATGCATTCTATTCAAAAATCGAGGTTATGCATTGTTTGTAATATTTTCTCGCAATCCCAGGTTGATCGAATTCTCCTTCTTGGGCCTTTCCCAGATCGACTACGCGTAAGACAAATATGGGTTGTAACATGGAAACCTCCCAAAGTGTAAGAAAGGGCACGCGAAGTGGAAGAAGCAACAGGTCCAAGCCCCAAAGCAACTAGGATTCATTCTCACTCACAACAGGCACCCCCAAGGATCCAAAGGGATTTTCACCTTTGCCCACGGAAGCAAGGATATCGCACCACTCAGAGCCTGGAGTGGAAGAAGATGCTCAGGAAGGAAAAATGTTAAAATCCTTGTCTCCCCAATGTTAGATACCATGGACAAGGGGAAGGCCAAGGAAGAACAAGGAAGCTGGGTAAATCCAAGTCCCAAATGAGCTGCATGAAAAATCAGTTGCCAAAGGATTACTTATGCGCGATATTCAGTTGGATATTGCCAAAGGTACAAGCTGAGGAAGCGGGAGAAGAACAAGGAGGACAGATGCTGTGAGCACTAATGTTCAAGATTCACATCAGCAGTTGAAGCAGGCGCAACTCACTGTCGCTTAACTTTACTAGGAAAACAGGGAACTAAGACAACAATTAGTAGTAAATACCCTTGAAGTGTCAGCATCGCAAGGATGTGAAGGAAACGTGATGTGGCTGAAAAGATAGATCAAAGATGCACATGATACAATCATACAACTGCGTGAAATAGAGAGGCTGTCAGAATGTGAAGCAGTCGAAGAGAAAGTTCGCACAGCTCTTACCAGCGTGAAGAAGAAGCATGATTAACTAAATTCATTCTCGTATCATCCAACAGGCATATTTCTTGATATATTTTGAAGGTGGCATCGCTCTTAGATGGTTTTTTTATTTTGGTAACGGTCGTGACAGTCGACAGCCACTCACCGCGCATGCACCCCAACAAAGAAGCGCATGACAAAAATCAAGGTTGTTACAGTAGATTGTGGGATCCTGTCAGAATACTTGATCGTTCAAATATCTCATTGAAGGAATGATTTGACACATCAACCTCCCCATGACGAGACCTTGTTGATAACCAAATCCCCGTGGCAGAACACAAGCAATCATGATGTGTCCAGATCCAGTTGTTTTATATTTTTGGAAAGGCGTCATGCAAAGAGTCATTTAGCATAGAACAGTTAGTTTCCTAAGTTCTAGGGACAGTAGCTAGAGAGCAAGGCGGCCCAAGCGGTGCCCTTTCCTATATATTTTGTCTTTTCAATGCAATCCAGGTTGGTTGGAAAACTAGTGTAGACAGTGTCTATTAAATGTAGTTTGAGCTCGATCGAAATTTAATGCAAAAGTCCTGAAGCTTTGATGAAAATATTCTAATTGTAGTAGTTGGATGTATTGTTTCCTTTATTTGCGTACGTACTTCCTGTATTCTTTATTCATATATATTGTTGTCTAAATAGGAACGTATTTTTGAACTTGGAATTCACTACGCAGTTTCCTGGGATTCACGCCATTTAGACAAATCGTTTTCCTGTAAGTTAACTATGAATTCATCCTCAACGGTGCTCTGAGTTGCTTCATGTTTTTTCTCCCACCACATACAATGATTTTTCACTGAAGACTGTTACTCGCTTAGCCTTTATGCTCTCAAATTAAGTCACCGAGTCATTTGTTTCTATCGTTTTCTCGAACCGACTCCATAGCCCAAGGTCTTACTCTCTTGTGCCAATATAACCAGAACTTACTGTTTCAAAGGTGTTAAATCTAGCTGATAGCTTAGAGCCATATCCTGTACTGAGGCAAAGTCTCCCTAGAGAGCCCTCTCCAGGTCCAAAAGGCTAGTTTCGGATCTCAAAGTTGGTTGAAATAGTTACCTCTGTCCTCTGTTTATTAGCCGAACAGATTTACAGAGTGCTAACAGACTCTACAGAAGAACATGAATCAAAAGAAGAAGATCCTCATACTCCAGTATTGAGGAGATTGGTTCGAGAAATAAGGCTATCAAAAAGGTATAATCCATATGATTTACGTTCCAATTTTTCTTTATCTATTACTGATGGTGATCCTAGAACTGTCAAGGAGGCAGTGGATTCAGAGGATGGAAATATATGGAAAAGGGCCATGGACAAAGAAATGGCATCTTCAGATAAGAATGAGGCTTGGGATCTAGTGGAGTTTTCGACTGGAATAAATCCCATTGGAAGAAAATGGGTATTTAAAAAGAAGATGAATGCAAAAGGAAAAGTAGAGAAAACAAAGCTCAGTTAGTAGAAAAGGGTTATTCTCGGGTTGAAGGAATTCATTTTAGTGAGATTTTTTCTCCTGTTTCCAAGTTAACCTTTATAAGATTTATTTTATCTATTGTTGTTGCATTTGATTTTGAAGTAGAACAGATGGATGTGAAGACAACATTCCTACATGGGGATCTAGAAGAAGAAATCTATATGAAGCAACCAGAAGGTTATGTTGTGAAGGGAAAGAAGGAGTTGGTATGTAAGTTGAAAAATTCCCTGTATGGTTTAAAACAATCACCAAGGATGGGGTATACAAAATTTGATACTTATATGCTGGGACTTGGTTTCACAAGAAGCAGAGAAGATCCTTTTGTATATTTTAAATCAATTGGTGATCATTTGATTTATTTGGTATTGTATGTGGATGACATATTGCTGATAGGAAACAACAAGGAGATTACCCAGGATGTGAAAACTCAGATTTCCTCTAAATTTGACATGAAGGATCTCAGTTATTCAAATTTCATTTTGGGCATGGAAATTAAAAGAGATTGGAAAAAAAGGAAAATTTGGTTAAATCAAAGAAAATATGTTGAGACAATATTGCAGAGGTTTAATATGCAGGAATGTAAACTGGTCAGGGTTCCAATTCTTGTTGGCGTAAAGTTATCTACGAATCAGTGTCCCAAGACACAAGAAGAGGAGGAGTACATGTCTCGTGTTCCATATGCGAGTGTAGTTGTAAGTTTGATGTATGCAATGGTTTGTACTAGAAAAGAAATTGCACATGCAATGGGAGTTTTGAGCAGGTATATGTCAAAATCAGGGAAGCAACATTGGACAACAGTAAAAAGGCCTTTCAGGTATTTGTGTACAACTTCTAGCTATGGATTGTGCTACCGAGGAAGACCAGTATTGGATAGAATGATGGATATACATGGCTTTGTGGATGCATATTGGGATGGAGATCTGGATTATAGGATATCTACAAGTGGGTATGTGTTTAACCTATTTGGAGGAGCAATAAGTTGGATGAGAAAAATACAGGCTGTAGTGGCACTTTCAACTACAAAATTTGAATACATGGCAGCCAGTCATGAAAGTAAGGAAGAAGTATGGTTACAAAGATTGTGTTCAGGTATTGGGTTGGTACAACAAGCTGTAAGGATAGATTGTGACATTCAAAGGGAAATTGTTTTGGTGAAGAACCTGACTTATCATTCAAAGACAAAGCATATTGATATTCAATATCACTTTGTGAGAGACATGCTTGAAGAAAATAAAGTATTGTTGATGAAGGTGGAAACTTTGAAGAATGTTGCAGATTCATTAACAAAATATGTGATCATTGAGAAGTTGTCTTGGTGTAGAGGATCCATGGGCATTGCTACCCTGGATTGTTGATTATGTAACCCTGTAACCCCCTGTATGCAAAGAAAAAAACAAGTGGGAGAATGTTTGTTATGTGTTATATTATTTTCACAAGTAGTAGTGTCTGTGTTGCTCCAAGAGAACAGGGGGTGCAGGGGGGCGATAGCCCCCCGAAAAAAAATATTTTCCTTGGGAAACGTGTCACATTTTTGGGTTGTTTTTCGACTCATGGTTTTTTCCAATGGTTTTCTATTTCCGATTAAGGAATTAGGGTTGTTGACTAATCCATATCATGGGGTTAGGGTTTTGGATGCCGTTGTTTCCTATATCTATATTGTATTGTAAACAATGTAACACTATTAACGAATATAGAATATGTTGGTTTTCCCGATTTGGGTTTCCAGGGGAAAAATCTCTATGTAATGTTTGTATTTTCCATTGTATAATTTATGTCCTTTTACTAAAAATATGTTTCCAGTAAATATTGTACAAGGTTAAAATCTACACATAGTGCATGCATTTGATGTTACATGACAACTAATTTAAAATGTGAATGTGGTGATGTATGTCACATGTATAAAAGATTGGAACTGTTAGGGAAGGACAACTGCCAGTAGTGAACAACCTTAGATAGAAGGATATGGAACTGTATAAAAGATTGGATCTGTTAGGGAAGGACAACTACAAATAGTGAGCAACCTTGGGTTATTTCTAGTCAATTTCCATGTGAGGATATGGTATTATACTCCCTACCAACATCACCAGTTCTACTCTACTTATTACAAGAATGTTATTTCTACTTGAAAGTATGTTTTTCTTTGTATATCATATAGCTTTGACAATGAGGCCGCCAAAGCCAATGAATCTTTCGTCTGATTCTTGTCCCTTCGAATGAAGGAAATGTTGAAAGAACTAAAAACTTCCATCAATTCATTAACTCTTTTGAAATATAACTTGAGTCTTTCCTTTTTTTTTTTATACTTCTGGGTGACCTGATCAATCACCAACTCAGAGTCCCCAGTCACAATCAGGTGTTCTATCTTCATTTCTTGTGCAAGAATCATCCCCTCTATGCCTAATTAATGCTTTGTGCAATGAGGCCAACCCATAAATCTATATGAGTATAAGCATGATGATATTTAAGCTCAGGCTCTTGATCACCCTGATAGGGAGTTGGATCCCTACTTTATATTTTCTTTCAACACAGTGGGTGGAAATGTACTTCTCCATATTCATACCACCCCCATCCCCTCGGGCCTTGAGATTCACTACCTCGCATCTGTGAGACAATCCCTTGATGAAGTATATATTTTCCACTTCAATCCTCAATGGTTTCCCATTGAGGTTGAAAGACTCTGTCTCCGAATGTCAGTAGTTTACTAGCAATTGGAGTAACCTCACCTGAGCCCTCATTCCCTTAAGAGCCCAAAATTTATAAACTAGGTCACATCGTTTTAGATATTTTTAGGCCCTTTCTTATCTTCCCTTTCCCTCCATTCAATCAACATCCTGCAGAGGAGAAACCATGTTTTGAGTAAAAACCTTTCAAAAATTTTGTTCGCAGACTTGTACTCGAGATAACTTGGTAACATTCATGTATTAGGCTGCAAATACGCATGCATGCTTCTCTTTGACCACATATATGGGGTGGTATACACAACCCAATGAACTGTCACCCACATATATCCTAGTTTCCATGTTACACCCTCAAATACTCAAAAAATGGGGCCTAAAATTGAAATTTAAACCATTGAAATTGGAGAGGGGTTGGGCACTTAATTTGTCTGGAAGGTTGTTGATTTTGTTGATCGTAGCTCCCTCAATCGACACTTGAATATCGTGGGGAAAATGGTCTAAAATGCACTATGTGGGTGAAAAAACTAAAATGGTATGGTAAAATGGTCTATTTTTACTATTAGTAGAAATGTTTTACCCACTTTCTATAGTTTTTACTAATTTTTGACCTTATGGACTAATAGAGCAGTGGAAAAACTTGGTTTTTGGTGGTTTTTTCTAGGAGTCTTTGTGTTTTCTAGCGTCATACCACCCATTCATACCTTCGGCAAGTATATTCCTTCACTGACATATAGGATATGTTTTCACTCCATTTTTCATTCCTTTATCATCTTACGACTGTGATCCATACACCCTATGTACAAACCTATTTATTAGCGACACAAAACCTTCTTACCACTACTAGAAGTGTCATTTGTAAGTGGTAGAGACTTACCAAAAATGGGTGCCCTAGTTAGAAACTTTGTGTCATTTGGTGCCCATGCAAAAGTTATTCCATAGGATCGAGAGTTCCTTATAGTCCTGATATGAATTTGCGTTTGAACCCCATATTCTTACTCACAAGCATTCTTACCATTACCTATGGGACTCCCCCTGAGTCTTGGTTGAGATCTTTTCTGAATCCCAATAAAATGAAAATATTGTTGAGTGAACTTGTCTCTTTCACACTCATTAAATGGATTTGCAAGGACATCTATTTGGTATAAGTTTAACCCTTTTCTATACCTAGTAGACTACTTACAAAAAATGAATACTCTAGTCACCATTGGCTATAATATTTCTCCTGGGTATTATTTTATACTTTTTTTGGGCCTATGGAACTAAATCTATGAAAAATGACATTTTTTTTAGTTAAGTTGTAATTGCATTCCATCATCTTGCTTGCAGTATTGATCCTATTGTTGGTTCCTTCTTTCTCGTTATAATCCTCTTACCTCAGCAATTTGCATCACTAGCCAAGCAGAGCCTTCTATATATCCTTTGCAACTTGACACCTTGTACCCTAAGAGGAAACACCCCCCCAAGTGTCCATGCCCCGCATGAACTTCCTTGCGTTGAGCATAGGTATGTTTTGTTCCTTATTCGTGACACTCGTTTCCTCTCCTGCATCATAGCATTTATTTTCCTATGAAAAAAAAAAAAACGTCCAGGAGAAGAATATTATATCATATCAACAACAGTTGTGTTGCATTTGAACTGAGAACAAAATTTTGAGTCCATTTTCATCTAAATTTTGGGTTTATCATGAACTTCAGAAGCTGAGCTCATTACTTAGAGTTTACTCCTCTGACTGTTTATTCTTTCAGTCCCTATGGATATTTTGTTGATGCTTTCTGCATCAATTTTTTTTATCATCAATTCTATGCTTCCTGAGTTATCCATATGTATCATGCTCTTGTTAAAAGGAAGTCTACAAGACCGTGTCATCCATTTCTCAGAACTCTTGACTTTTCATTTCGTTCATACCCTTAGTGTATCTCATAGTCACATGAAGTTGTGGCCCTACCATGCACCCTGCTCCTACTTTCATTATGTGTAGGTAACCTTGAACCCAATAGTTGACATTTCCTCATTGGTCGCTGACTGGGGGGTTTATTTTTTGTTCGAAGGAAAGAAATCTATTCACACATTGGGATTCATGCAATGTCTTGTATTCCATTAGTCTTATTGGTGGTTTCCTCTCCTTTGTCGACAATTTTCATTATTGGTTGTTATTCAGAGGGCCTCTTTCATGCACTTCTTACATCTGGTGCATGCAAGGGACGCACAAGGTCATTGGTTGATGAAAATCCTATTCATATGAGATCCTCCTAATCATAAATCTATTGATTTGTACCTCATGTTGAATGATGAGAGACTCCCTAATGTTGTCCTTTCAGTGGGTCTCCTTCCATCAAATTCAACTGATCTATTCTGGAAGCAAGACCTGGAGTCATATGAGTACCTAGAGGCTTGCAGTCATCAGTGGCAGGTTCTCCCACCATCGACAGTTGGGAATACATCAATGTCTCCTGATCGATGGATTCTTCAATCGTTCAACCTAAACACCCTTATTCACACTTTTATAATGTAATCGGTGCCATGATACCTACTTTCATTATCGATGGGTTGTCTCAAATTGGTTAACAATATACCTTAATGACTCGTAATCAAATGAAGTCTCATTGTGTTCGAATTCAACTCCTCTATTCACATTATGTAGACTTTCTACTTTGGGGGATAGTGTAGAAGACCTCCATCTTACAGTAACAACATTCCTCATTTGTTGTTGTATTTCATTGGACCAGTACCTATATGACTACAGTGATCATGGGACATCAGATTGTACTCCATTGCATAGAGATATCTTCATATTTATTTTGAGATTGGATTCCACTATGCCTTGTTCATGACTATGAAAGCCTATGGCATATGTCCACGCTGTATTTCCTATTCATGTCTATGAACAACTATTTGATATATTTCCACATTGATCTGCAGTGTAATTCAGATTGGCAGCCATGTGTACAAAGGCATTATGGATTGTAATATTCTCATGATCAACTAATACTTCAAGTTGAGTCGTCATTACTCCACTTATGGTAATTATAATGTATTTTGACCATCGCATATAGTCCTATGACTACACAGATTAGGGGGCATTTGTTACAACAAATTTTGCCTCACTCCATGCAACTTGCTTGGACGGATTTCCATTTCCCTATGCAGAATTGAAGTTCCATTTTTGTGCCTTCCATAGCCAAATAATCATATTTTTCCACATATACATGCCATATCAGTTATACAACAAGTGTATGCGTAGGTTTCTCCACTACAGCCCACATACATCAGGTTTGGTGCTCAAAATTAAACAGTATGTCGGGTTTCGATGCCATGTCATGAGATCCATGATCCTTGACCTTCCATATATTGGCAATGCTCTGACTCAGACCTACAGTTCCATTTGAAGGATATAAATTGATCCATATCCAAGCCTTGATAGAATAATTCAACTCTGAGAGAAAATACACTCTAGAGAAATTTCACTTCATATTGAGTCTACATCCATTTATCCTGGAAAGTATGAACTCTTTGTTCATCCATCAAGATCTTCCTTCTTTGTGATAGAGAACCTCATTGAATCCTTTATATGAGATTGCCTTTGATGGAGGATTGAAGTGGTGAAGGACCAACTGGAGGGACTTAGTTTCTCGGTTTCGATATGTGTCGTTACAAAATTTTATCACCTATGTACTTCTGCTGATTATTTTAATAGAAATACTCTTTTCTCGTCCAACTGATATCTTGTAAATATTTGAATTATTATTCCATGGGAGTATTTGTCATGTATGTTAATGGATTATGCTAATCTATATTCTAACATAATATATTATCAACATATGCTTGTGTATCTTGGTTGTTGAGGACAAACTACAAGTATAAAGATTTGGTTCGCGTGCTCAACAATGGTCTTCTTTGAACGTCAAGATGAGGTAGGATCTTAGTCATGTTTGGTTAGAATTTCAGTTACATAGAATACTTGGGATTAGAGTTGATTTTTGCGTGTCATTTCGTCTATCGTGGTTTACCCATTTCGATAGAGAGATTTTCCTCGTAACAAATGTGACTTACAAAATGATCTAAAAAATCATTTCCTATAGATTAAGGCCAATCCTAAGCAGGGTAGTAAGAGATGAAAATTTTGGATTTCTTCAAAATAGACAGATACATGACGCAGTGGCCATATCTTAGGAATATATACATGCAGTGAAGAAAAAGAAACTCAAATATTCCAAACTAAAACTGAACCTGTCAAAAGCTTATGATTGTGTTAACTAGACCTTCCTCCAGTTAGTTCTCATTCAAATGGGCATGGACCTCAAAACAATAAATTAGATAATGGGTTTCCTTAATAGTGCTTCCTTTGTGGTCTTGATAAATGAAGCAACTTCACATTTCTTCAGAGAATCCAGGGATCTACGCCAAAGTTTCCCTTTGTCGCCCTTTCTATTCCTAATCATCGCAGATGCCATAAGCATATTGGTAAAAGATTCTAGATCTGAAGGGTTGTTTAGAGGTCTAAAAGTGACAACTTCAGAAAAAGTCTCACATCTTCTCTTCATTGATGATATCTAGTGTAGTATCTATGGCTCTTTGAGGGACATTTCTTACCTCAAGAAAACTCTATGCATGTATTGTAAGGAAACATGCATGTGGATTAATAAAGAGAAGTCGTGCTTATTAACCAATCAATGCTCAGGGGCCGAGGTTACTTCCTTTCTCTTTATGCTTCCAGTTTAATATAAATCGATGGATGAAGGGGTTAAATAATTGGGATTTAATCTTAATCATAACAAGTACATGAAGCTAGACTGGGCATGGATTATTCGCAAGGTGGAATTGAGAATTGATTCTTGGGTTTTTAGAATTCTTTCCAGCAGAGGTAGGATAGTCTTACTTAAATATGTATTGGAAGGAATACCAGTCTATTGGAACTCGATCACACCCATTCCTAAAGGTATCCTTGATAAGATCACAAATATTATCAGCCTCTTTTTATGGGCTAGCAATAAATCTTCAGGAGGGTTACATTTAGCGAAGTGGTCCTCTTTAGAAACCCCCAAAGATTTAGGAGGTTGGGGAATAAAATGTCTATGCATATTTTCTAGAGAATTGGTTGGAAGGAACTTATTGTGCTTATCGGTAGGGAATATGCTATGCAAAAAACTGATGAGATCCAAATACCTCCCAAACCTATCTGTCATCGAGTGGTTTAGTAAACTGAATAAATCCTCAAAAGGGTCCATAGTGTGGAAGGCTCTGGTCTAAGCATTCCCACTGGTAGGTGAATGGGTGGTGTGGAAAATAGGTGATGGAAAAAATGTCAGGGTGGGATAAGATCCTTGGTTTGGAGATGGCAATAATTTTAGACTCTCCTCCCCCTCATCCTTTCCTTAAGGATACATAACATTCACTATCATCCTAATGCCTACAATGGTATCCCTTATCCTCAAGGGTGACCAGGTTGGAAAGATGTGACAACTTTAGGCCTCCTTGTGGCCCTTCACAATGAATGGAACTTCTATGTTTCTCGGTTATGAGAAAATTTCATCAATATTTCCCAAGAAAACAAGGAGACATTGTGTTGGTCATGTAACCCAGAGGACAGATCCTTCACAGCCAAGAAGGGGTACAAAGCATGGCACGAGGAAAGGAAAAATTCCCAACCACAATGGTGGTGGAAGATTTTATGGAAATCCAAGGCCCCAATGTGCTGTAAACTAATTATGTGGTTGGCCTTAACCAACAAAATTTCGACCTGGTATAATGTAGAAAAAAGGAACTGGTGTGGTCTAAATCACTATGTACTTTGCAAATTAAACTCTGAATCCGCCTCTCACCTTTTTCTCTTGTGCCCTTATGCATGTCAGGTTTCCATGGCGAGAAAAGAAAAGTTTAAACTAGGTTCGGATTGGAATAACTATAACCTTGAGGAATGTTATAAGTTGTGGATTCAGGACAGGTCATTAAAGCTCTACGCAGGCCTACCATGTATTTTGGTTTCAAACTTATGGTGGGCATGCAACTCAACAATTTTTAAATATAAATGGATGTTTCGTGAAGTAATTACATATCTAACCATGGCACAGGAAACAGAGTCCAAAGAGAACCC
Organism: Picea sitchensis; assembly: GCA_010110895.2. Classification (NCBI taxonomy): domain Eukaryota; kingdom Viridiplantae; phylum Streptophyta; class Pinopsida; order Pinales; family Pinaceae; genus Picea; species Picea sitchensis. The sequence goes on along the minus strand of SNQJ01S0057615.1, from coordinate 6,700 downwards.
AAAAAATCTAAAGCAAAGTGTACCCTCCTTTCTTGTTATGAATTATTCTGTTCCATGGGGTTATTTTGACCATGCCAGCCAAGGACACCCACCTTCCATTAGCATAGGAGTTGTGTTATTCTTAAATCAAAACCATTATATTTACATCAGGTATGCTCCAAGTGGAGGTTCCAATAATAAAGCATAACTCATAGAATTGTGGAACCTTCTAGAGAAAACAAAGAAAAAGGATATCAAGAAGCTTCAATTCACGGGAGATTCTAAGTTGGTGATTGATTGGGCTAAAGGAAAAATCTCCATTCAAAACATCATTGTAGCCAATATCTTAAGAGACATAAGACTTTCTTTTCAATCCTTTGATTGGATGTCTTTTAAACATAGATTGAGAGAACTTAATGTAAAAGAGGATGAACTCTCAAAATAATATTTACAGTTGCAAAGAGGGGCCTTTGGGTAGTATGATTATTTTGAAGGAACTGAAACAAAATAAATGGAATTATTGTTGTGACTTTTTATGTATACGACTCGAAAATGATGTAGGGATATCGAAGATAGTACAAAATGTTTTGTAAGGATATAAAACAATAATATGGATACAAACTCAGGGTCTTTTTGAAACAGTCTGAATGTGATCCAGGTGGATATTGGCCAACCACCTATTCCACCATCTCAAAAAACAGTTTTCCACCTTGGATGTTTTTTGGGTTCCAAACTTCTAGGGTCGTTTTGAGGCCCTAAACGACATTTTTTGGGGATTTGGGGCCTCAGTGATCGTTATAGGCACTATCTTGGGCAAATCGAAAATCGTTATTCTCGGTTATACCTTTCCAATGGTGTGTCGAGCACCCCAAACATAGATTGTATGAAAAAGTTACGCCCCAGGGAAGTTGACATATCAACTACCCCCATCGGGGGCCCACAAACCTTTTGGTTTTTCATCTTTCGGGGTTAGGGTTTTGGATTTTAATTATGTTAAAAATGCATTTGGAGCCTCATTGTAACAATCATATTCTTGCAAATGTGAGTAGCTATCACATCTTTTCTTAGAGATAAGCTTCCACCATTCTAGCAAGTCTTTCACTCTGTATTTTTACAGTTCTGTACATTTCTCACATTAATAGAAATTGTGTATTACTGTATCTTTGTGTTTATTGTTGCATCTATGATACATTATGTTATATTATTAGTTATCTGAGCTATCTCTGTATATTTCTTTATTATATCCCCGCTCTCAGTTTGTGCTGAAAATATTCCGAATCAGAAAATAAACCTTATAAGATAGTTTTGCAAGTTTGGAACATGTATATTCTATGAATATAAGAAGATTTGTTCTATAGAATTTTTTTTTATAAAAAATATTGTTCTAGTATTAATGATTGAACCTTATAATCTTGACAAAGAAAAATATTTTTTTATAACTCTAGTTTGTTGGTACATCATCATAATACTTGAACTTTTTTATTATTCAAATATCAAGCTTGTAATCTTCAACGAACTTTGTAAATAATACACTTAATGAAAATGCATGTCATACATTCATTGATTATTATTCAATAGTCATACAAATATCGTCAGTGAAATTTCAAGATTATAATCTTCAACGAACTTTGTAAATAATATCACTTTATGAAAATTCATTGATTATTAGTCCCTACCGAAGGAAAGCTATGGGCTCTAGTGATTGGTTCGACGTTGACTATCAATTAGTTTGATTTTGACTACAAATATTTTTTTTCTTTTCCAAACTTGTACATACTGAAAAAAAAAAAAACAAATTATTTTGTTATAACATTTAAATTGATTTTATTAACCATTCTATTGCCTGAGATGATCCCAGTCTTATTGCCTATGATCCTAAAGTTTTCAATCTATATTATAAGTGTGTCTGGCAAAATGCATTTTCTGCAATGTCTAATTTTTATGAATCTTTTATATGAAACTGATGATCCTAAGTTTTCAATGTATATTATAAGTGTATGAAAAAATGCATTTTCTAAGTTTTATGAAGCTTTTATATGAAACACCAATGATCCTAAGTTTTCAGTGTATATTATAAGTGTTTTCTGCAATGTCTAAGCTTTATTAAGACTTAACTTTTACTGCATTATCGATTTACTATCAAATGTCAGTCTGTTGTATCAACACTCATATGTCAGCCTTAATACTCAAATGTTATCCAGATAACCAGCCTGCCTACCTACCTACCGAATCCTTATCCTGCACCACCATGCGATTCCACCCTTTATCATGTACCGACATGCCATTCCACTACCTCACCTTCCAACTTGTCCTAGGATCCTTATTAATCTTACTACACACACAACGACTTTGAAACCAACTTGTTCCTGAGGAAGCTTATAAATATCTCTATGACCCCATACTTAGAAGAGGCCAAATCTCTCTATGACCCCTTACCTAGAAGAGGCTAGACCATGATATGCCAACGTTCCAAGATCTCCCATATCCAATCACCAACAAAACCTTTTCTTTATCCGATGAAGGAATCTAAACTACCCCGAAGAATAGTCTCGATACTAAAATATTCAGTAATTGATCTTACAAAATGACCTTTTTACACACACTTACCAACACAATGATAACCCGTAACTGATTAGCTTGGAACACCGAAGTACAACAAGACCTTCCAGCATTTAACAGAATTGTTGACATATTCAAACTAGTAATGCATTCTTATAGCACCGAAGCACTCAAGAACTACAAGATTGAATTACATCACCCTATTTTCTATTTGGTTCTTCATAATCATATAAATTTACAAATCAAAAACTGCACACCAAATAAAAACATTGAATACTACACACAGATCCAAGAACATTATAGACATCTTTTACTGTAAATTTCAGACCTGGCCCCATAATGAGACTACCTATGATTCTCGGCAACTTCAACCTGGAAATGAATCTTAATAATTTGAGGCCTAAATACTAAACTCTGAAATCCCACAACTGTTGTGATCTCAATAGGAAAAGGAGATAGGATTTGGAATCAAAGATGACCTTTAGCATATTAGTGAAGTCCAGTTTGGCCAATTCCAAATATTTTGCATTGCTAATGTATGGCATCATGCTCCTGTCAATTCTACATTAAAATACTTGAGATTTAGCATGCACAACATCGATGACTCTCGTGGGTAACATAAGTTTCTCTCTCCGCTGGCAGTGACTCGATCAATACTTATCTCCACTCAGTAGCTACCAAAATAAATGGCACATCAAATCTCAGGTCAACACTCCTCACAAGACAAACAACAAAACACACTCACAAAATAAATCTATTCTCACACTTCTACAGAAAATTTAGAAATTCAACACTCCCTAAGCTAAATATGTGCAGAGGATCAACTCTCACTCTCTCACATATTCTTGGCCCTCCCATGAAGGAGTCTAAGCCAAAACCAGCTCTATACCAACTTAGAAATCGAGAGGGAAGCCATTGCACAAGACTCATACAAAAATAATAGTTTGTATTATTTAGTAAACAAATGGAGGTTACATATATAGCATGCAGATCACTGACACCTAGCAATCTAGATCCTAAGAAAGTGGATCTGATTAGCTAAAAATAGTAAACCTAGAAACTCACAATTACAAGAGTCATAGTTGAAACTCACAATTACAACAGTTATAGTTAACCTAGAAACTCACAGTTACAACAACTGTAAGCATTATCTCTAACATAACTTTCATTGTCCTTTATTTTGTTTTCCCCTAACAATAAATACTTTCTTTTCCTTTTATTTTGTTTCCCTTGGAATTCCTTCCTTGAGGTATTTTGCGAAGCACAACCCTCTGATTTCTTATTCTTCTGCACTCGCTGGAATTTCTTATCAAATTGATTACCAATCTACCTACTAATATATTCGGTTTCCTACATGAGTAGTTGGATGATGATAAACATCCAAGTCGTATCCGCCTATGCATCCGAAGGTTTCTCTTCTGAACCAGGAACTGGTTTTGGGTCTATTCTTGATATCTTCTATGAACAGACTTCTTACTCGCACTGGCCAAGCCTTTGCTAACTCAGAGTTTAATCAGAGGCTATGAAAAGATTAGATAGAAGTCAACTCAAGTGACGAGATTTCTCCCTATGCCCATGCTCCTGGCTTAGTTGCTTCCTTTTGTTTTTTCTACATCACTGAAACTCAACACTCGATAACCAGTCTTCATCTTTAGCTAGCATGACGATTGAATTTCAAGGTTGATGATTGTTTCTTTTCGTCTTCAGGTTCGTTATGCTCACCCTTCCCCATAACTTCAAGCAATAAATAACCCATATTTACACATCACTTATGAGATCTATAGGTGACGTCCCCCTTCCCTGATTGACAAAGAGTCAGGTTAATGAGATGGACTCAAATATATTGTGCAGCTACGTCGATTAGAAAAGGATGACAGGCGTTGGTGAATTCATTAGCGTAAGCATATTGGGGCTTATGGCATGGGAGTCACACGGTGGGCATATTTAGTTAAGAACATAAAATACTTGACACATGCACCCATGGGAGATATGGGGCCCTTTATGCATGTATTACATTTACCTCTAGATAATTCCAAGGGAAGGTGCCCAGGAGATGGACAATCACTTGTCCTTTGTTAGCACGACGGAGAATGATGAGCATTGCATAGACGAGCGATTTTTCTCTGTTCTTGTTTTCCACCAAGAATGCTGGATTTTGACTCTCTGGTGGGGATTCAGTGATGTTGATATTCATGGAACATGACGTAATTGTTAGAATAAAGCTTACTTTAGTAAGAGATAACTATGACTGTTGTAACTGTGAGTTTCAACCATGACTGTTGTAACAGTGAGATTCTAGGTTTACTATTTTTAGCTCATCAGATCCACTTGAGTCAGTGATCTGCATGCTATATATGTAACCTCCATTTGTTTGTTAAGGGATGAAAACGTTTTGTGTTGTGTGAATTAATTCTTCCAATCTTATTTTGGTATCAGAGCCACAGGAGTAAGGTTTAATTCTAGAGGTTCGCAGGTCTCTCCTCTGGTAGGGTGCGAACCTATATTACTCTCCCTTTCGCGCATCCTCGGGATCAAAGAAGTTCGCAGGCTGCTGTTCATTTAGGTGAGAACATGCTTCACATTCCCGCACCCAGAGTATTCGAGAGATGCGAACACCTCACAGTCAAGTAAAGAGTGAGGTGCGAATAGCCCGCAGCCAAGTAAAGGGTGAGGTGAGAACTCCCCGCAGTCAACTCTAGCGTGAGGTGCGAGAACCATGGTATTTTGAAAATTTATATAGTTTCCATGCGTTGAATTTTTGTTTTTACAAGCATAAGTTTTTCATTTTTACTGCGTGGGTGAGTTTGGAGCATAAGTTTGCATGCCGTGAGCAAATCGTGGAGTTTTTTATATAAAAGTATTTATATGAGATTTAATTTTTAAGAGGGAGTTATAAGTTATTATTAAAAGTGGATAAAGTGAATGCATGTGGATAAAGTAAATGCATGTATACGTGAAGGTGGATGCATGCATGATTTAAGTTGATCGTTGTGTAGAGGTATCCATAAGCTGATTAAAGTTTTGGTTATGGAGAATATTACATTGGAAAAATTTAATGGTTTTAAATTTCATACTTGGAAAGTAAAAATACAACTTCAAATGATGCATAGGAATTTATGGGGAATAGTGAAAGGTACAGAGAAGGCACCTACAGATCCTAGACAATTAATTGAATGGGAGAAGAAATATGATAGAGTCAAGGCCAGTCTTGGATTGTCTCTTGCAGATTCCCAACTACATCTAATAGATTTAAAAAAATATTTTGCAGAACTGTGGGCACAATTGAGTACAATATTTGGAGAAAAGGCTGTAAATGTCAAGTTTTCATTAAAATTATAGCTATTCAAATTAAAAATGCATGATGAAGTATCATTGTCTTCTCACATAAATAATCTAAAGTCTTTGTTAGCACAGTTGACAGAGATTGACTCCGAATCTAAAGTTGATGAAGATGATGCAAAATAAATCTTGCTGAATAGTTTGTCTCAAAAATATGACAATGCTATTTTTAATTTAACTCAAATGCCCTCTCGAACTCTGGAAGACATGATTTCAGCACTCTTAGCAGAAGAAAGGAGGATGAAGGAAGGTGAAGTGGAAGTTAGTTCACATTCTGAAGTTGCACTATACTCCAAAGGAAGAAGAACAAATAAAAGCATTGAATGCTTCTACTGTCGAATACATGGACATACAATACTGAATTGCAAAACATGTGCTAATGATCTTCTAAATGGAAAACTGAAAAAGTTAGCTAACATAGCTGAGGAATCACTAGATATTATGCATGAATACTCATCCAGTGATGATGAACCTCTCAAACTTTTCTAGAATACATTTATTTTTTATGTATGTTATACATATAGTGTGATGTGATTTGTTGTTTTGTAATGTGCGATTGTTTAAGTGTTTATGTAAAAATAAGAACTTGTATCTTGATGCAAGCTGGTAGCCCCATTTTCAAGTATAATGTTTTTATTGAATTCACCTTGTGTAAAGGAATGTTGAAGACATTCAATATCCAAACTGTTCTTCTATATACTGAAGGATAGACGAAAGAAAAAATCCGACAGATGAAGGCAAGTTCATAGAATGCATCAATAATTGTCAACTTTTATCACGGAAGCCCCGATGAGCCAAGTTGTCAAATTGTCCAGTATACAAG
>SNQJ01S0057614.1:14566-43420 GCA_010110895.2 Picea sitchensis | reverse complement strand
TAGGGTCCCTTAATTTCTTATCGAGAGGCTTTTTATTGCCTTCTTGGGGATCCCCTGGGTGAAGAATCTCTAGGTTTTATTTCCTATGACTTTTATCTTTTACCAGCTGCTTTTACCCCCTGGGCCTTTAGCCCCTTCTTGCCACAAGACAAAGTGTAACCCTCAAAGGTCATCCTAATGGCTAGACTAGGGGAATGGGATGGATGAGCGGGGTATGAGATGTAAACATGATAAGATGGTGGGAGCGGACGATGGCTCTACAAATCCCCTTTGGTGGCTAACCAAAACCCATGAATATCAGCTTGCTAAGTCACCCAATCAATCACCCCAACAATGGTCAGGTGGATTAGTGTAAGATCCAAGCAGTCATCAGAAATGAAAGGAACCTAATGCATATATAAGAAGTTTATAACAATCAAATATGACACATACCATGATACCTCGGACCAATTACCTCATGGAGCAAGAGTCCTTTTTGATGCAGGCCCAGGCCGGTGGTGATGGAAACTGCTACTGCTGACAGGACACGTCTGGTGGAGAAGAAGAAAGATGGGCCCTCCAGGGCCATGCTTAAGTCAACCCTGCTCTCGGTACTCCATGTCTAGGACCATGTGGGCCTCGAGACATGATCTCCTAGTTATCCCTAGATATCGGGGATAACAGTACTAACCCTAGAGTGTGGATTGATACATTTTTTGTTAAGGTACGGTGTTGGTTATGTTATGTATTTTATCAATGAGGTTATGGCACCATGTTTATGAAGTACATCATGGGTGATGCTATACTAGCTAGAGGTATATCATTGATCTATTGAGGGACATACTTGGTACATGTTTAGAGGTGTTATTACTGCATTATACTTGATGTAGTGAATGTTTTTGAGGCAGATTTGTTGTAGTACATGATTGATACATATGTGAACTCTATTGATATATCTTGAGAGGCATTTATTTTGTGATTAGTTCATGCATTGTTGGCACTTGGGTTGATGATAGTGCGATGTATTGTTGGAGGCCTACTCATTGAATATCTTGACATTTGGTTGATGTACATGTTGGGTACCTGATTGAGACACTTAACTGATAAATTGACTTATATGGTGCATGTTGATTGAGGCCTACTTGTTGAGATACATTACTAGTGCATATCTTGGATACATTAGCACATGGCTTATGGTAGTTGGTTGAGGCATATCTTGATTGATATGACACTTGTTTGATGTACATGGTTGGCACGTTGTATGGTTGATGATGTTATTGGTATTGGTGCATTGATATATGAATCTTGTTCGTTACATTGACGTATATCTTTAGTATATGGTTGAAGTACATGTTTGGTACACATATGGCACATATTCTTGGCATATGGTTGAGACACATGATGTATAGTACATGGATGATGTGCATGATTGAAACATGTTATGGTGATATTAATACATCTTGATGAGTCACAACTTGATATATGGATGATGCGTGATTAATACATGTTTGCTACATTGTAAGAGGCATTTGCTAGTGGGCAGATGGATGATGTGGCATATATGTATGGATATACTTTTAGAAGCACATCTTGACTATGGTATAATTTGGTTTGTGAATATTCTTGATTGATGCACATCTTGATGATATTGTGCATATGGTTGAGAGTTGTCTTGGTGATTGATCTTGTTGGATAGATATGATTCGGTTGATGAGATTATTTATGGCATGTTGTGTTGTGCATAGTTGATGCACTTATTGGTGATACAAGATTGGTGTATGGTTAATGAACTGATTGGTGATACAGGTTTGGTGCATGGTTGATGCACTTGTTGATGGTACATGTACAGATTGATGGATCATTGTATGATGCATGGATAGGTCCAAGGATCATCAAAAGGAATAACAGAGCATGGTATTCTTGATGCAGTATTTTTGTGCAATTGATCAATGCTTCGTTAGAGAAACAACATCTTGCAGAGAAGACATGGGGAGACATACCCATATGGGGAGTTATTATTTATCCCTTGATTGGTTACATAGGTATGATTCTAAGAGGAGAGACGATAGAGATGATCATAGAGGGAGCGTTGGTAACTATTCCATCAACATTGCATCAGAGTGATATCCTTTTTCAAAAAAGGAGAGATAGGGGGAGCAGCCTTAGGGACAGTTTCACCAGGGGGAGCAACCCCAAAGAGATATACCCTTTTCCATTGATGTCAAAGGGGGAGAGATAGCCACATTGATGTGGAGAGATAGAAACATTGACGAGGAGAGATGATCACAGAGGGAGCATGAGTGTTACCATGTCAAAGTTTTGCCATCATCATTACCATCAATGATTGGTGTTGACATCAATGTTGGTATTGACATTAATGCCAAAGGGGGAGATTGTAATATTATGTTGTCATTGATGTCAAAGGGTTTGTGTCATAGTGATGTGTTGTCATTAATGTGTGAGGTCATAGATGGATTGATGTGTTGTCATTGATGTCAAGGTTGATCTCAAAGGAAGTTATATCATTGATGTTATTGATTGTTGGATTATGTTGTCATTAACGTATGTCAAAAGGTTGATGTCAAAGGAAATTGTATCATCGATGTCATGATAAGAAGTACCAAATGGATGAACTCCAAAGTGGTCCCCTTATGGTGAAATCCCTCATAGGAAGATTCTTTGCGAAGTCCAAATGGTTAGCCCCAGTAGTTTGCTTAGGGAACCCAAAACAATGTATTTGAAGGTAAGATTATTCCAGAAGCATAGTACATGTCATGCCATTTCCGGTGATATGTAGAACATCAAATAAATCCTCACGGTTAGAGAGTTATGGCTTTATGAAGTTGGAGAACCCTCATTAGTTATCTAGAATCCCCTAGAAGGTCAAAGAAGTCAACTTATTCTAGAAGCTCCTAGAAGAATTTTACTTGTCAAAGTGGTTGTAACTAGGAGGTAATGATGGGTTAAGTTGTTGCAATAAGAATATAATTAAAAATAAATTATTTGCAACTAGAAATGGAGAGTTTACTATTTTTGGATAAAGTGGTTATAAGTGGACAAAGTGGTTAGAAGTGGGTTAGCCCTAAAAGAAGGAAGTTGGGTAAAGTTGGTTATAATATAACCCCTATATAAATAAGAGAGTAAGGATCTCTTATATTGTGTATCTATTGAGCATATTGAATATCCTTTAGCTTGTGAAAGGTTTATTGTAAGTACCCATTGATGCATTCGAAGTTACGAAGGAAGTCGAGCAAAAATTCTCAGAGTTGCAGCAAAATTGACCAACCCTAATCTCTGATACATCTGTGAGTTGTAGTGCAGTTGAGACACGGATGTACACGAGCTTCAGAAGATTAAAGCATGACTACTTGATAGATTTAGAAGGGAAAATCACGGATATGCAAAAGAATTTTTGCAAGCATGAGAAGGTATGGTTGATACAGATTGTTGAGGTTGATATTCGTCTGTTGATATGTGATAGGAGACATCAGGTCAGTTACAGTGTGCAAGGGTAGGTCTATATGTTTATGATGTTATATCTTAGTGATGTTATGGTGTATGCTTGAGGCATACTTGGAATGGTTGGATATGTTATATGTTGGATGGTTCGTTGAGTGAGCATCACTCTTATGTATGGTATAGTAATGATATGGTTCTTATAGTTCCCGTCTTTTTGAGATACATGTACTTGGTTGAGGGGTATCTATGCTATATGATGATGTATGAATGAGGGACATGCATAGGTTGTTGGAGATGCTTAATATATGCATATGTTTGATGATATCATATATAACACAAGTTGTAAATGGTTGATGCTCTAGTTCATTATTCATTGTTGATGTATCTCTTGATTCATGATAGATGCATGTATGTTGGTAAGGCACAAGTTTTATGATCATATACAGATTGATGAGACAGTGACAAAGTTGTGACAGAGACAATGAAGGTGACAGAGTTGTGATAGAAGAAGTAACAATGAAATTGGAAGGTTTATGAAGAAGTCCATGAGTTACAGTCCACAGAGGAACAAACATCCATGGGTTTCATTTAAGAAGGGCATAGATACCTACATGTTGCAGTACATATAGGTCATGGACCTGTAGAAAAAAAATTGATAGGTTGCTTTTTGTCTACAAGTTGGGTCTTGTACTTGAGGGTTGGATTCCTCACATCTCAGTTGGTGCCGAGATCTACAAGTTGGGTCTTGTATTGAGAGTTGGTACTCTCTTGGAGTTGGTGCTCTTTTCAGTTGGTGTTGATAAACCCTAGACATTGCAGTCTCCTGTAACACATAATACAAAAATATTACACATATATCTGGTGTTCTTTGTGTTTATTATGGTGATGGTTTATTATTGATGAATGTTGTTTATACATGCAAATATCTAAGTATGAATGAATAATATGTTTGAAGTGGTTGGTAATTAAAGTTTTGAAAGAAGTGTAAAAAAATATCTCTACTCTGATTCACCCCCCCTCTTAGTGTGGTCGGTGTGTCCAACATGTTGTTCTTCAGAAAACAAAATAAATGGAGCAAAGAAGTAGACGAGAACAACTAGTAAATCACAGAATAAATAAATCATCCATTACCCAACTGGAATAGATGTACAATGACATATGTGGAGAACCCTTGAAGGTGTTGATCTTCTAGTGGCCTCTCCTTGGGAGGGTTGTTTGATTTCCTTGAGTATGTGGTTGTAGTTTTTCTCTCCTATGGCTATAGATGGTTGCAACAAGCATGTGCTTCTCAAGAAACTAAGGTTTCCATAATATAGAAGAAAAATCTGGGGCAAAAATTCACAATGAGGAAATGAAGAGCAAGAGAGCAAAGATGAGTGAAAAAATGATTGAGAATATCAAATGGGGGGAGACCTCTCCTAGTTTTATATAAAAAAAAATGGGATTTCTCTCATCATTTTGCTTTTTAAAATTGAAAATAGGAGGGAAAAGTCATAAAAAAAGGTTTATGATTAATTAATTGAGATTAACTTTTAAAAAAGGTGTTCCTAAAGTTAATTAAGTGGATTATTATGTAAAAGTGGGTTTTTATGCCTTTTTGAGTGAAATTAACTTTAGTAAAGGGGTTCATGTAAGTTAATTAGAGTGGACATGGTGTAAAAGTGGGTTTTACGTCATGGTACCCAAACTATTGTTAGGTTATTTCAGTGCACCTAGGATTTTGGTCTAGGTGGTCCAATTTTAGGTGATAACAGATGCCCCCTAATGTATGAGGTTAGCAACACATCATATGACCGAAATACATTATAGTTTGAATCTTTTACCAATGGATGCAACAACCGAGGAGAGAGAGAGAGGTTCCAATAATACAACCTATCAATGAGAGGGACAAAAGGTTTTGAGTTACATGATATCAATAGGGATGAGGTAGGCATAACCATGCTAGTTAAGATAACTCGTGATAATGATTACAATTGTGTGCCCATCATAAAGGGGTTGAATTGGTGAGATATCATGAGGTCTCAAGTACAATATTATGATAGAAAAAGAGGGACAAAGTATAATAAAATGACATAATAAATTCTATATACATTCCTAGGTTAAAGGAGCAGGTTTACATCACAATTGTTGCTTATATGAGTACATAAGGACTAATGGGATGCCTTGAGGCGAGCAGGGTGGAAATAATATGAAAACCTTGTTGAATAGGAATGATGCTCTAAATATCTGTCATGAGCTAATTGAAGGAGAGCTCAAACTAAGGGCTATGAGAATGAGGAAACCAAGTCAATCAAATATGAGGAACTACATCTGAGGTTGGATCATGGATATATGTACAAATCTCAACAATGTAATGATGAGTTGGAGTCGAGAACATGAGATCCTACCAAGTCTAAGAGCAATGATGACCCTCTCAACTTCATCCAAGGTAACCCTATCAAGGATGTAGATTGGTATGAGTGTACATCATACTGTAGCGTACCTAGCCACCCCTAACCGGGCACGCTACCTCAAGAACTCACTTCTTAATTGATCTTGAATTCTGGTAATAATTAATTAATGAAGAAGCATGAAATACTCACATGCAATAATAAATATTCATGCCACAAATGGTAATTAATGTTTAAGCATGCATAATAATAACCAATAGGAATGCATGTTATAACATACAAATTCTCAGAGACAATAATTCATACATAGATGGAAATAAAATGCTCCCAGGTAGAAACATACCTTAATGAAGAGCACTTCTCTTAAGAAAATGGTTCACCGTACATGAGACCAAGGATATTTCCATAGTGAACCTGAGTTCCAGTCCTCAACAACAATGTCACCCACAGGCGAGGCTGAATCCCTGGAGACCTTGGACGAGGGTGTCCTTAGCTGAACCATTCAACCTCAAGCTCTCACATGTTTCTCAACAAACACAACAATCCAAATTACACCGACTCTCTTCTTCCTCCATTGCACAACCAGAGAGATGGACCCCCTTCTACACTTATGTCGGTGATCTCGGGCTATCCACCTCCTTCCAGGAATCTAGTGCATCGAGTCAATAATGAACAGGATATGAGTTGAGTTGTGCCAGAAAGAGCTTGTACATGTCGATGCACCTGGAACCCATCACGAGGCATTGGATTCATGGTGGAAATGCTGAGTCATTACAGCCAAAAAAAACAATGTATCCTCTCCAACAATTCATTTTTCCTTCCCAAGGCAAGATCAAGATTGAATGAAAGGGAATGAGAATTAGGTGAAAGAGCCTTGGTTGGACCTAGAAGTCTCCCTCTGTCTCCACCTAAATCAGATGCAGTGTAACATGGATGTTAGGATCATGTACATATATTTTCTTATAGTGAGACATGGAAATACATTGTAGAACAGTGGAAGCAGAAGCAATGCAAGCATGTGTATGCAAGCATTTCTATGCTGTCCAATATCTCAAATGGATCATAGAATCTATTTGCTAGCTTTCTACAACAACTTCAATGAGATCTTCTTGGGCTTCAATTTCAAAATCACATGCTCCCCACTTTAAATTATCTTTATCTTTGTTCTTATCTACATTAATTTTATGTCTATCTTGAGTTGCCTTTTAAATTCTGCTTAATTCTAATAGTCTGGTCTTCCATGTCATGAAACAATTTTGAAATTTGTTGCTCTCTATCTGTTAGGTTGTCCCAAATCACTAGATTATTTCATTTCATATACCATATAAAGCTTCAAATGAGCTCATTTTAAATGAATCTTGATACCCCTTAGTATAGGAAAACTCAATAAGTGCAATTAAATGGCACTACTTAGATGGATTATCCATCACATGCATTCTCAACATGTCTTCAATTACTTGGTTGACTTTCTTTGTAAATGCATGGTATGGATGGCATATTGTGCTAAAGTTCATATTTGTACCAAATCCTTTAAAACAATCCCCTCCATAAAATTTGAAGTAAACTTTGTATCTTTGCTTGAAACAATTTTCTTAGGTGCTGCACCATTACAGCCTAGCAATCTCCTCATGTAAATTTCTACAATATTGGTTGTTGTATGAGTCATTTTTTACATGAACAAAATGATCAACCTTTGTCAATTTATCAATATATCATGGCGTTGAATCATGTTGTCTTGTTGTCTGGGAATTTGGATTTATAAAATCAATGGTTATCACTTCCCATTTCTTCTCTAAGATTGGCAATGGTTGTAGCAAAGGCGTTGGGTGTCTATGCTTAACCTTCACTCTCTAACATTCCATACATGTCTGACAGTGTAATCGTATCCAACATATTTCTCTTCATTTACTTAGCCCAAAATGGTGTTGAAGCTTCTTTGCAAATGTTTTATAGTACTTAGGATGTCAGACTGTCTGGAGAACATTATGCATTTCTTTTAATACCAAATTCCTAAGTTCTCGGAAACTAGGAACATAGAATATTTTTATGCATAAGTATTGCATCTTCCTTCATATCATATTCCTTATTTATGTTGTACATTTTCTTGTTGTAACCTTTCCTTTACATAGAGTGAAATGTTGATCTGTAACAACAACATCTAAGATCCTCTTTAAATCTAAGCGTTATTACTAACAATTGTAGCATGCATGACATGTTCTCTTATAAGTGCATCAACAACTTTATTTTCTTTTCCTTTGATATGTGATGTCAAAATCTTATTCACTTAAAAATTCCAGCCATTTTGTTTTCTTGGCATTCAAAGTTAGTTTTTCAAAAAGATATTCCAGACCACTATGGTTTTTCCTCAACTCAAAAAAAAATTCCATGAGGTAGTTCCTCCACATATTCAATGCATGAATTATGGAAACAAGTTTCCAAGTCAATAATGGCATAGTTCTCTCATGCTTTAAGTTTTTTGGACTCTGTAATGACATGTATCCCATTTTGAGTGGGGACTCGATATCCTTCCTTACATGCATATTTTTATAGTACAAAGGAAACTCATTGGGTCAACAATATTTAAATGGGTGCACTAGTAAGTAATACTTTCAACAAATTAAAGTTAAGCTTCACACTCAGATTGTCCATTCAAATTTAATTCCCTTCTTTTTGCAAAGAAGTGATGGGATAAATCTTAGAGAACCCTCCTATAAATCTTATGTAGTAACCAACTAATCCATAAAAGATCACGACTTTTTGAAACATTTTGTAGATTGTTTAGCCCAAATCCTCCCTAATGGCTTCAATCTTTTGGATCTCTTGTTATGCCTTTTTACGAAATAATGTGTCCCAAGTAATGGATGTGTTCTTGCTAAGGAACACTTACTAAACTTGGAATACAAAATTGTTCCCTCATCACTTGCAATACCAATATTAGGTGATGTTCATGTTCTTCTTATAACTTAGAATTATAGATAAGTATTCCGTCCTTGAATACTATGACAAACTTATTGAAATAATTTCTGAATCTGCCATTCATTGAGAACACAAAGACAATTGGTGTATTGGATACAAAATGGCACCACTACAAATTCATAATTCCAATACATGGTTCCAAAGGTTGTCTTATTGATGTCTACTTCATTTATTCTTACCTAATGGTATCATGAAATCAAGTCTATCTTTGAAAATATGTTGCCCCTCTTAGCTAATCAGAGGGGTCATCAATTATGGGTGGGGGTATTTTTTTCTTCCTGATGGCTTTATTTGTTGAAATTTAATACACAACCTCAATGTTCCATCCTTCTTTTTGACGAAGAGTATTGGTGCTCCCCAACATGAAACACTTGGATGTGTGTACCATTTCTAATGCTCTTCAAGCTGCATTTGTAATTCTTTTAATTACGGTGTACTCATTTTGTAAGGTGTTTTCAACACTAGGGAAGCTCCTAGCACAAAATCAATAAATGCTGTATCTCCCTCTTTGGTTGGAAGTCACGGTATTTCTTGGAATACTGTCTTCAAACTATTACTTGTCTTGAAAATCTTTGGGGGCTTGGCCCTTTTTTCTTCGGCTCCTTCCACGGTGCAATTGTCATCATTTCCAAACATTTATTCAATTGTAAAGGTGAGAACATCCCTTATAGAAGTGGGTCTTGGAATTCCTTTCCTGTAGCGCTTTTTTCCTTCTTCATCGGACATGTAAAATATCTTGTTATTGATAATCCTAGGATAGCGTAATTGTTTTTGATGAGGCGGTTATATGGATTTATATTAAGAGGATTGTAAACCACAAATTCGATTAATTTAGGGTTTCTTAGGACCCTACCGGATCAAAATACAAATGTTATGCAACACTGTTTGCGATAAGATCTAGCGTTGTTTCAGCGTAATTTCCGACCTTGTGTTCTGATGTTGTGTTTCCAACCTTCTTAACAACATTATGTTTTCAATAGTATTCGACCAATGTTTGACATATGTAACAACAACGTGTTTTGTTTATTTTCTTGTGTTGACATAAGATCCATTTCTGTTTCCAACCTTTGTGATTGACATCACGTGTTCCAGGCCTTCGAGTTCAGGCATCTATTTTTGATGTTTCCGATATTTGTTTCGTGCTGATATTCCCATTCGTTCTGACGTACTCTGTTTGATAACTTGTGTTTTCGGTATGCGTAGACGACGCTACTGTGTTCGACATCGTATTCCGGTATCACGTGTTCCGGCATTTTGTGTTTGATTTTGTGAACAGGCATCTATGTTTGACATCGTGTTGAGCTCTATTACAATAGCGTGGTTTTGACCTCTGTTCGGTAGTTTGACGAAGCTGTTCCGACCTTTGTGTTTCGGAAGCATAATGACTTTTACAACTACAAGTTACTTCTTTTCCCTCGAGAAACCAATTGTTGTTCGGTTGGGCCCTTTGGAAAGTGCTGGACAGGTGGTCATGGGATTTCCACATTTTCAATGATTCCATTTGGTGGCTCTCGACATCAATAGAGCATGCTGTTGAAAGCTGTATCTTGTTCGATTTAAGTCCCTTAAACGTGATAGCAGTGATAGGTTTTCAAATTCCTTAATAGGAGGTGGGTTTTATCAAGGAGGTTGTTGAGATGGATGCTTTGAGTTGTGGATCATTTGATAATAGACTGTATGATTATTCTAGAGTCACCTATTATTGCCAAGTCTTGTATTCTGAGGTTGATTGCCAATTTAAAACCGAGCCAGACTTGACTGTGGTTGTTCGGACCTATCACAGGGTCAATGGCATAATCGTTACTTTACAATGTATGCAGGATCGCTGTTACCCCCCTCTCCCAAACAGGGACCTTTCGAGGCCCCATCAGAGTAGAGGATGGAACGTTTTAATTTCTTTTCCATCTGGAAATTTCATTTGTTTCCACGATCTCGACTTTCATGCATTGGGTGACTCTTGTTGGCATCTAACCACGGGATGTTGGGACGGGGTATCAATCTCATGTTCTTAGATCCAAATTGTGGAAGCTTTCACAGTAGGCCGGAGGTGAACAGGCTCCCCATCATTGCCAGATTTTAATGCCAATTACATCTACATAGTTGGCTATCTGAAAATTCTATGAATTTCTCTAACCGAGTTTGTGAAACTTTGGAAGTAATCCCCATATCCAACTAGCTTGATTTATTTTCTTATCGACAAATGGGAACAAGGACTCCCATTGAAGTAGCAGAATTATTACATCAGGAGGGAGATTTGTGGCTTTTTGGGGGCCTATTACCTTCATCCAAACTTCTTTTCAATAGCTGCAGTTTAAGAGGACATGGTCAGTTGTTTCTTCCTCACGGAGGCAGAGAGGGCATCTAAAAGGACCTTCCCAGCCCCTTCGTCTGATGTTCTCCCCTGTTAGGATACTCATGTGCGCCAGGGTCCAAATGAAGAGGTCAATTTTTGGTAGGGATCGATATTTCCAGACTGGTTTCCATCTTGCTGGATTTGGCGTTGCAGTGGGAATTGAGTTGAAGTGTTGGTAACCATCTGTTGTGGTGTAAGTCCTAGCATTCCTGCCCCATCCTCGATCATCCTTACCTGTTTTTTTTAAAGGGGCTCTCCCTTGGAGACACTTCTTGAGAGAGCAACCCCATTGATTATCTAGTGGTCTGTATTTGGGTTGTGGTGTTTTCATCTCCCAATGTCATGAGAGTGTTAAGATGTTTTGGCTGTCAATCCATCTTTTGAGTCCTTATGGAGTCACAGTCTTGATCTATGAGGATCACCCAATTATTGAGTCTATCAAATTCTTATTTTCCCTTCCATTTCGTACCCAAGTTAGATGGGAACAGAGACACTATTACAGCCTTGAGATGGGAGAGATTTTCACTTCTTTACCTGGGAGTTCTAAACTTCTATCCCAAGCCCCTCGGAAGTATTTCCTCCAAAGGGCTCGCTTACTCCAAGTGGATTTGCCGGTGATCATTTCAGAGAAGCTTTGCCCCTAATGCTAGATTTTGAGTCCTTGTATTTTTAAAATTAAGACCTCCTTCCATGAAGGATTTGGTAGTTTTTTCCCAACTAACCAAGTGCATCTTCTTCTTTTCCTGCCTTCCTCTTTCCCACAAGAATCGTCTCTGAAATGCCTCGAGGTTTTGGATAGCGTGGCTAGATCTAGCAAGAGTGAGCATTGAAAAATGGGGAGGCTAGCCACTCTGACCAACTATCGGGGTACATCTTTCCGCTAAATTATTGTTGGCTGAGGGTGCGTTTATTCTTTAGGATGCTTGTAATTGTTGGTCCAACCAATCCCATTCCAATTGGGATCATAAGATTCTAATGGGATGATATTCATATCAAAATTTGTATTTACTCCATTAATATTTATTGGACAAACCCGACAACCTCGGTAGTCCTTCGTTTGAAAGGTTCCGATTGGTTGTTAGACCAAACTTGACTCAATTACTTTTCTCCAAATGTGTATGCCATTTTAAGAACAATGCTTATGATGAATTTCTCTGAGATCAATTAAAATAGCAGTAATTAATGAGATCTTACCTTCCACCTTGATCGCCTATTTGATTGGTACTCTACTTGTCTATATTCTAAGGCTGCATATATCTTTCCATATCCTCCATTGTTATAGCCTCTTGGATGTTGTACGTAGTTTTAACTTTATCTCTCCTATGTGAAGGAAATCCTTGTATATGTGATTTTTCTTTGCTGGCATTGGATTGGTGGTCTTCCTCTCTTTTTCTAAGGGAATCCTCTTGGGTGGTCTTCCTCTTTTCCCCAAGGAATCCTCTTTCTTGGATTCCTCCTTGGCAGAATGATCTTGTTGATTTTTATTAGGGTTGTTTCTATTGAAAGGAGGTTTGAACCCCTTCCTCCTCTGATAAGATTTATCCTTCTTCTTGTCCTTCCAAGATTTTTGCAAAGACTTTCTGCCCTTTCCTTCCTCATACAGGTACTTAGCCTTCCTGATGGTCTCGTTCAACGTCCTGGGCTCATCATATTGAATCTTCTCTTTATAAAATGAAGGCAGTCCACTCAAAAACCTATGTATTTTCACCTTCTCATCTTTTATAAACCACACATACTTTAGCAGTCCCAAGAACTTCTTTTCATACTCTTCCATGGTCATGCTTTCCATCCCGAGCTCAAAGAACTTTTGCATTTTCTTGTCATAGAAGTGCTCTGAAAGGTACTCCTTATGAAATTATTTCTTGAACTGCTTCCAAGTGATCCTGCTCTTATTGATGTGCTCAACTTGCTTCAGTTGATCCCACCACAAAGCATATTTCCCATGTAAATGGTAGGTAGCAATTCTTGCTTATAGGTTTGAGGAGTAGTTTTGCAATTGAAAATACCTCATGAGTCCAAGCAGCCATGCTTCAACATCATCTTCCTTTTCTCTTTGACCATCAAAGGATGGTGGCTTAGGTTTCCCCAACTCTAGTTGCAAATTGTCCAATTCATGCCTTCTTCTTTGGTGCCTAACATGAGACACTTTTGGACTGCTTAAGGAGTCTTCAGATGCATAAAATTTCTTTGTTGAGTAAGGTGGGGAGTGATGTCTATGAGTTATATTGGTACTTCTTGAATGAGCAGCCCCTATGTAGTTGCCTCTTCTTTCATGATATCTTTCTTCTTCATTCTGCTTTAAGTTCAATCCATTCCTTGCTTGCCCATGCAATTGATTTAGGCTTTTCAATACTTGAGAATTTATCTGATTTTGTTCTCTCATCAGGCTCTCATTGTCTACTTTGTAACTTTGCACTTCTATTTCTAAGCTTCTCACAGTTTATTTGATTATGTCTCTGCAATACTAACACTATTATTTTGGCATTTGGCTTCTTTTTCATGATTGAAATCTCCCTCTACTTCCTCCATTTCTTGAATATTCCTCCTTATCTTGAACTGGTATGGTTATAATCCCTAATTATGCAAAATTTGTTAGGCTAAAAATCATTTAACAAGATCCATGAAATTATGTACAATTTGTTCCAAGAATGTATCATAATTATTTCTTTCAAGAGTTTGCCCGAAAAGTTTCAACACTTAGATTATTTTTCCATTTATTCGGACTCATGAACTCGCGGACTTGTGGGCTCATGAAAGCATAATTATTCATTTTCATAACTCTGTCTGAAAAGTCTCAACACTTAACCATTCTTCCACCTCTTCTCGGACTCATAGACTGACAACAAGTCCAACACTTCTGTTCTTCTATCTTTTCGGACTCACAACAAGTCCAACACTTCTGTTTTTCTATCTTTTCGGACTCACAACAAGTCCAACACTTCTGTTTTTCTATCTTTTCGGACTCACAACAAGTCCAACACTTAGTCATTTTTCTAAATTTCCGGACTCACTAATTCACAACAAGTCCAACGTTTAGCCATTTTTCTATATTTTTGGACTCACGGACTCACAACAAGTCCGACACTTAGTCATTTTTCTAAATTTTCATACTCATGGACTCACGAACTCATAATCTTGTAACCGTGGACTTATGCCTCTAGCGCTAGGTCTTTATTCTTATGCACAGGACCTCGTTCGAAAATCTTCGTGGGTTTGTTTTCTTCTAGCCCTTCGCGCTTCTAATCAACCCCCTTTTACCTTATCACGTGACCGGTACTGAAACCAGGTCCTTCGGTCTTCGGGATATTCTCCCTTTTTGATATTCCAATTCTCCCGAGAGTTTGACCCATCGAAGTGGTCATAGAGTGACGGTGACCGCTTCCCATCGGTTAACAACTCCACTTATGCTATCCTTCCACTAGCATAATCCAACAGCTATGACTTAACAAGATGAACGGTACTTATTCATTTCATAACTTCGATAGACCGGGAATCTGGGATATTATAAATCTCAAGTTGTTCAAGTCCCCCAGATTTATACTTGTCGAAGTGCCTACACCATCCTTCCACTACTTGATCTAACGATTGAGAAAAGTCCCAAAGGAATATTAGATCAACTGTCTGCATGATTTCGTTACTTTGGGACTACGACACTTTCACTGTTAGAAGAAGTTGGACATTCCCGGAGGCCATAATCCCATAGATGACATGGCATGTTGATGTCACCTTTGGTGACGTGGACCCATGGTATGTGTGCCACATATCACTCAGAAATGGACATGTTGGGGTCGAAAAGGCACTGAACTCATGTGAAACATGTCCCCACACGACACCTGACCATGTGGAATAAGACACGACATCCACCAAATGGACAATCCACATTCCTCTGCTCCAGATCTGACAACCTGCATGATTTCGCGACTACGAATTTTCACTTCGTGGCTTCGACACTTCGTGGCTTTGCCTAGTCTCCAGTAATCGTCGAAGTGGGGAAGTTTTGGAGTCCTTAAATTTCGTTATCCTTGTACTCCTGATCTAACAGCTTGCATTACTCTCTAATTATTTCCTCGATCTAACGATTGCTAGGATTTTGCAACTTCAGCCTTCGGGATTTCTAGGACTCAAACTTCTGTACATCCAGAGGATCAACGCTGGATGACCATGATCAACAAATGAGATTTCACCTAAACTTTCTATCAAATCAGATGGTTGATGGGATTTCACGACTTCGACCTTCGGGATTCCATGCTTCTGCCATGTCTCCAATGATCCCTAGAGTGGCGAAGTTCCAGAGTTTTCTATCTTTTGTTTAG
This sequence comes from Picea sitchensis, assembly GCA_010110895.2. NCBI lineage: Eukaryota > Viridiplantae > Streptophyta > Pinopsida > Pinales > Pinaceae > Picea > Picea sitchensis. Next base: position 27,950 of record SNQJ01S0057614.1, on the reverse strand, counting down.
CTTCGATCAACGGTTGAAAATCGACTAGTTCAATATGACAGTTGGGACTTAATCTCTCCCAGCCTTTGGCTTCACCTTTATCTGATGGTCCTTTTCTACCTAACTCTTGATTTAACAATCTAGAGCTTCCTTAATTCAATGGTTGTGATTACTCCTGAAATTCAAAAGGGAACGATCATTATTCCGTGATCCTTTACAAAGGATCTTTGTCTGCACGATGCTCTGGTTTCTGCCCAATTTCTGCAACGCTATTTCTCCTAAGCTTTAAGATATCAAAGACATCATATTTCTTAATGACAATACCATTTTCAACAGTTCCGGCCCATACCAGTCTGGTGTTTCAACCTAAAGTTGTAATACCAATTTGTAGCATACCCAACCACCCCTGGTCGAGCACGTTACCTCAATAACTTTGTTCGAAACTAAAATTTGAATTTTGATTCCCTTTAATTATTAAAAAAGCATGAAAGAAACATGATAGCAACACATGCAATAATAAATATTCATTCTACATTGTAAAGAATGTTTAAACATGCCATGCATAACAATAACCAACAAGCATGCATGTTATAACATACGAATTCTAAGAGACAATAATTCATGCACAATAGAAATAAATATACAGTAGAGAAAAACATGACAGAGAGCACTTATCTTAAGAAAAATGGTTCACCAACTGGTTGTAGACTAAGGATGTTCCACCGAACCATAGACACTGTTGTTCCAAGTCTCAACGACAATGTCACCCTTGACCCAGGGATATGAATCCACAAGGACAGTTCTAGGGTGTCATTCAACTTCCCAAACCAGTCAACACTCAATTTCTCAAAGGATTCTCAACACACACAACAATCCAAGTACACCAGCTCCCTTTTATCAAGCTTGCACAACCCAAGAGAATGGATCCCCTTCTCTGCCACGCAATCCCTCAGGCTATCCACCTCCTTCCAGGGCTCTAGTGCATCTATCCAAGAATCTCTAGGCTGGGACTCTAAGTATTCACAGTTGTGAGCAAAACTTAACACATGTCAATGCACCTCAAACATGCAAGCATTAGTTCATGGTTGGAATGCACCAACATCATTACATCCAACAAAACAATGGCTCATCTCCAACAATTCGTTTTTCCTTCCCAATCCAAGTTCAAAATGAATGAGGAATGAGGAGTGGGTAAAAGAGTGAATGGACAGCGAGAACAAAATGAAATGCGTGAACCATGCACAATGAGCAAACCAAGTGAGGGAAAGAGAAGAACCCCCAAAACAACCCATAAGATGGGTTATATATTTGTTGGAATTAAAGGTCCATATGGCCTTTCCCCAAGAAACTCATGTAACCGATATTCTCCATTAAAACCAAAATGGGTAAATAAAATATAAAATAATTACTTATCCCCTGAAGCCCCCTCTCTTGTTAAGTCATAGCCTCCTATAACTCTTGTCCTTGTCTGTCTTGTAGTCAGTGATGTATTTTATTATTAATAATGATCAAAACATGACATTTCCTAGACACACTGGCCTCTTTTAATTGTTTGGGCACTCTGGCCTTTCATAAATTAACAAAATACCTTATTTAATGTGGGGCTCAAAACTGGGTTATTACAAGGACTAACCCCTAAAACGAAGGTGTTGATGTCAATAGGAGGAATTCAATCAACACCCAAGAAGGAAAAGGGGTCCTTATCCCTGGTATCCAAAGTACAACAAGTGGAGTCATATATCTGGAGGCAATTATTGATGTCGAAACATGCAGGGGACTACCTGAAGGGAAACGCTTCCTAAGGTATGATGCATTTCACACATCTCCAGAAAAATGGTACAATCAATTGGATCACTAAACCACCAAGTGTACGATTCTCAATCGTACGATGATGAGTTGAAGTTGAGTACGTGAGAAACAACCAAGTCACGGGCATTGATGACTCCCTTCGCTTGGTCCTATGCACTCATGGAGGCACTCACCAATGGTGAATATGAGTCCAACATACACAATCCTCTAAACCACGCCCCTAGAATACAACTGTTGAATTTGATATGGGAAGGCCCATTGGAACCAAGGCAATGATGAATCCTTGGAACCAACACGAGGTAGAAAGTATGATGTGACTAATAGAGACTAACACTAAATATGGATGGCAAGGCAATGCGAAGTGGACTCAAAATTTCCCTTGTTCAAAGCATAAATGAAGGGATAACCTAGTAGTGACTAAAAACATTCCATGGGGAATGGTCGGTTGTTGGGCACGAGATTTTTCAAGGATGTATCAATGGGAACATGAAGATAATTGGAGGTCAAAATGGGAAACATGTGATGGGTACAACTCATGGAGGTTTTGATAAACTGCAACAGGACAAAATGTGGAATTGAACAGACTCCATGGGACACAATGATGACTCATCTTAGATGCTTTGAACAAGGGAAACACAGGGATGTTGCCAAAAGATGAATCGAGTACTGTAAAATCACGGGAGGAGAAGGTAAGATATGTAATACCCAAATGGAGGATATGAAAGATCAAACCAATGTGTTGAGAGACACAATATCCAATTAGAATCCCATGGGGGAAACCAAATGGGGATATGTAGGGGTAACAAGGAGATTAATGTCCCAGAAAACAACAAAATGGAGGTAATGCAAATGTGAAAACTACAAATGGAGGTAATCAATGGTAGGGACATTAATGTAATATCATGGGGGGTGGTTGAATAGAGGCATAAAAATGAAAGATTGTCATTGTATGGATCAAGCGAAGAGCTTGTGGTAGGTGAAAATCCAACAAATACCAACCATAAATGGGGGAGTCCAGAGGGTATGGATGTCAACATGAGGCGAAGAAACACATGTGGTTCAAATCTAGTATGGGGACTCAAGCCAGACTCGCAATCCTAAGGGGATTTAACAACATGTGCACCAAAAGGCAACGAGGGTCACTATTATAGGGCACCCATGTGAGGAAGGGTGGAGGGTTGAGCTCAAAAGCATTGCTACCCACAGCCTTGGTCATAGTGTAAGGCCCATAACGAAGTGGGAGAAGCTTCTGATGGGGCCTGGTGAGACGCTCCTTCTGCAAATGTAACCAAACTTTATCGCTAACCTGAAACTGGTGTGGTACCCTGTGTTTATCATGGCGTTGCTTGTACTTAGCATTGGATTTCTGCAAAATATCCTGGACTTGTTGGCAGATGTGTTGAATCCACTCAATGAATCTGGTGGCTTTGTCGATCGTAGACTAATCAAGGGAAGAGTTTGTCTGTGTTGTGGCAAGAGGAAGTGCAACATCGATGGGTCCCAAGGGTTGGAATGCCAGACCCACCGGAAATGGGTTATGGTCGGTGGAACTATGGAGAGCCCTATTGTAACTATGTTGGACATACAAGAGACTCTCATCCTATGTACAGGGATTCTTATAATTGTACATGCGCAGGATGTGCACAATCATCCTATTGACGACCTCGGTTTGGCCATCGGTTTGGGGGTGGAAAGAAGTGGATTTTGTGAGCTTGGTGTCCAACAAAGACCATAGACTCAACCAAAATGTGTTGAGGAACTTGTTGTCTCGATCAGATATGATGGTCTCTGGTATCCCAAAGTGAACCCAAACTCGTTCGAAGAAGATCTTGGCAGTCTCTGCCACAGTGAAATTCTTATTATATGCTATGAGGATGGCCATCCTCGAAAACTGATGAACGACCACAAACACACAATCATTTTCATGCTTGGTGGACGAAAAACCAAACATGTAATCCATGGAGATGGATTCCCATGGCTTCTCAGGAATATGAAGAGAGTTGTATAAGCCTTTCTTCTTGATGGTCGACTTGGCAATTGCATAGGTAGTGCAAGATATGATATACGTGTTGACGTCCTATCGAATTTTTGGCCAATAAAAATGTTTCTGAAGAATGGCCACAGTTTTCTCTACGCCAAAATGTCCTGCCATACGACTGTAGTGGGATTCCCAAATCATCTTTTCACACTCACTTGTAGGAACACGAATATAGCCCAGGTGGAATAAGAGTTCATCCTGGATGTGAAAATCAGTGACAGTGGTGCCTGTACCCAAGAGATGATATGTGGTGGCGAACTCCGGATCTTCCTGGTAAAGTTGGGGCCACTCCGATGTTTCATTTCCATAGGAATGGAAAACAGTGGTAAATGCAGCCACAGGAGGTCAACTGAGGTAGTGAGTGACACGATTGGAGATACTTGTCTTATACTTGATGTTGATATGGAATTTCTGCAGGTAGGTGGACCACTTCTGATGGCGGTCATTATGGAATTTCCCCTGTGTCTGTATGAAATGCAATGGATTGTGATCAGTGTGTATGATCGTCTTTGTCCCTTGAATTTAATGTTTCCATTGTCGGCATGCTTGTACAATGCAATAAATTTCCTTGTGAGGCAGGAGCATCTCTCCACGTCAGCTAGCCAGCCACGTCAGTGCGTGCATTCAAGCCGAAGAGAGGCATAGCCCTCGTCTTCAATTTTGAATTTGAATGTAATTAAAATTTTTAGGTTGTTGAGCCATGAGGTCGTTCTTTGCACAGGCATAGAAGTAGGTAGGCCTTTAATGCTTTGAAGGCTGAGATCTAGATCCATGTGGTGGACTAGACAACCCATTCAATGTAATTGAATAGGGTAGGTAGATTGGAGGGAAGAGCTAGAAGATCCCCTCATGTAAAATATCTTTCATTTTAATTGTATCTCAGGGGAGAGAGTCTGCGAGTAGAGAGCAGAAGAGAAAGAGCCGAGACTCTGTTAAAGTCTAATCTCAGGGACACCTTTGTAAGGAGGCATTTACATTTATATAAACTAGAGCGGATTTTCCTACATGTTTTCTGTGTTATGTGGATGCTTCATTGTGTTCTTTATTGTTGTAGATGTATGCTAGACATTTGCAGGGAATTGTTTGATTTTTAGGCTTCAGAGGTTCTTTGTGGTTTCATGCCAGGCGAGCGTGATATAGTACTGCGGTCTCTGAATACCAATGCATAGAAGCACTTCTGAACTCTGCGGAGTCAGACAAAGACGTTCCAGGTGGGCGCAGAAACTTGAATCATCAATTCAGAGGAAGACCTGTGAGGTTGTTGAACACCTCGGGAGGCAAGGATGTGGAGAAGAACACAGTTGCAGACAAAATCTCTGAGGAGTTCTGTAAAGCTCTGCCATGTGGGCATTAAGCAGGTGCAAGGGGTGCACAGAGGAAGGAATTTGCTATGAGTTCAACTGAAGTCAGAATCACTAAGGATTCTGAGAGCTCTGCCAGGAGGGCATTGAGCAAGTGCATAAGGTGCACAGGAGAGAACACAACTGTTGGATGTTCTGTAAGAATATACTCTGCCAGGTGGGCATTGAGTAGATGTGAAGATAGGCACAGAGAGGAAAATAACTCTTTGAGTTCTGTGATTTAAGGAAGAATCCACCGAAGGATCTTCGCAGGATTACTGAACACCCTGAAGGACTCAGAAATCAGGTTACTTGAGTTGAAGAGTGCCAGGAGGGCATTATATTCTCTGTCTGAAGGAGAAGAGAAAAAAGGATAAAATCCCTTGGGGGTCTGAGTATTTGAGGAGCTCATAAGAGATAGCATCGTTCATGCAAAGACTCTGCAGAAGCGCAGAAGTCGTAGAATCCCTCAAGGATTCGAGAGTAAAGCTCAAGAGGAAAAGTGATTTTCAGTGCATGAAGCCACAACTGCAAGGAGTGAAAAGGCCAAAAAACTCTCTGAAAGAGTTCAAAGTTCCCAAAGCTCAGGAGGAACAATGTCGTTGAGAGCGGAGGCGAGGACTCAAGTAGAATAGCTTGCAGAGGAAAGAAGACAAAGGTCGAGGCCTTTGGACACTTGAAATTATTCCAAGTGCAGGAAGAAAGCGTCGAAGCTCGGGAGGAGCAACAACTGCCGTTGGATTAAGCCGAGAAGATCTGGACCGTTGAAGGTTTTCACGTCCAGGAGGCAGTACAGGAAGAGCACATAGGAGAAATGATATGAAGCCATCAGATCTCGAGCGAACAACTGTCAGTTGTTAGATCTGACAGAAGAGGCACAAGGTTTAAACCTCACACGAAGAGCAGAAAAAGGCGAAGTCCCAAAGAGTTTGTATCAGGATATCGACGTTCGGGAGTTCAGGGGTCCGAAGGACGAGAGTCCGGGTATTCGACCTCAGAAATCGTGACAAGGCAAAATAGATCTGAGTCGTTCATCTGTGAGAGAACGTGTGTCGCGGAATCATCCATCTCGGAGATTCAGGCATTGAGACTCACGGAGGTGAGCATCTTGACTTCACANCACACCTAGCGAAGCCCCGAAATTGATCTGGGTCGTTCATTCATTGAGACACGTGGCGGAGATCAGGGGACCCATCTGTATTTTAGCTACTGGGGTTTCGAGTTGATAAGATTGTGTCACAGGGGGTCACAAGTCCCGAATTTGCGAAAGAATCTGAGCGGTCCATCTGGAGGAGGACAAGTGTCGCAAAATCACCCATATTGGCGATTCAGACATCGGAGGTCAGAAGGGGAATTCCTTCGACTTCACAAGTAGCAAAGTCTGGAAAGGATCAGGACCGTCCATTTGGGGAGGACAAGTGAAAGATATCTAGGGATCTTGCGAACTCGGAGGTTCGCGAGGTGAAAGCCCAAAGGTTGGGTGCTCCAAGTTGCAAAGCTGCGAAGTGTCGAGAGCCGAGGCACGGAGGAAACACGTGGTAGAACTACAAGGTGGGGCCCGTGGGACTGACAGGTGGACATGCGTCACCTGGGAAAAGGAGTCAACACTCCGTTGACTTATCGCGTCTCAGGGATTCGCAGAGTAAGAGCACAGAGACTCAACCCTTCGACTCGCGAAGTCGCGAGTAGCGAGAACGCAAGGAGAAAATTCAACATTGCTTCTCGAGGTTTCAGGAAAGGAAGGTGCCAAGGTTGGACACTCGAAACCGCGAAGCGACGAATAGCAAAAGGTGCTAGCGCTTAGCCTAGCTGGCGGTCACGCTCAGAAGGAGCTAACAGAATGGAGCCATAACCATTTCGTGATCTTGGGTATCGCGGTATTGAGAAGAAAGAGTCGGGAGTCACGACTCGTGAACTCGTGAGATCACAAGATTTTCGACAAGAGACTTCGGGTTAGACCCTTGGTCACAGCGCTGTGGTCGCTTGGGAAGATAGGAGCTCGTGCCTAGTGTTGTTCGCACAAGGGAGTTCCTGAAGGACCTGTGGATCGATTTGAAAAGAGATTCTAGCAGGGAATCTGAAAGAGTCGATTGGGCTCAAAGGGCTTAAAGAACGATCCTGTGAGTGGATCTCGGCCCGAGGGCTGATAGATCTGCGTCAAGTGTGGTATCAGAGCTTGAACTCTGTTTGTATATTTCAAGTAGAGGGAGAAGGAAAAGGAAGACAGAGTGTTGGAGACTCTGTGATGGTTGTTTGCAGGTGGAAAACAATCAAGGAGACAGTCAGGAGGACTGTGGAAGAGGCTGGGAACACTCAGGGGTGCAGAGTGACAGCAGCAGGTTTTCCAGAAGAGCAGATAAGAGACAGCGAGATGGCTACTGAAGGACGAAGATACGTTGTAAGGAAAGACCCAGAGATGATGAGCGAAGATGAATGGGATGAAGAACTTGTTGATATTAATGCAAGGATGGATGAACTTGCATTGGAGATGCAACAGAATGCCAGGTCGAGATGGGCATACGAATGGCCCATGAGGACGAAAGCAAAATGGCCAGTCAAGGAGTTAATGGCTAGAAGACATCATAGGCTGTTAAGAAGGTGGTTGAGGCATGTTGAAAACCTCAACAAACCATAAGAGAGGGTTCAGATATGTGAGCCAAGGACTGGGAGAAATCTCATTGATGATGAGGATGAAATGGGATCAGCTGAAGATCTCAAGAACTGTCAGGAGGGCAGAGAGGAAAATTCCAATTGCCAGGAGGGCAAGGGGTTGAGATCACTACGGGATCTCACCGACTATCATGAGGACAGCCGGGGAATTTCACATTGCCAGGAGGGCAATGGATCGAGATCACTGCGGGATCTCACAGACTGTCTGGAGGGCAGTAGTAAGTTTCCAGTTTGCCAGGTGGGCAAGGGAACAAAGATGGGACTTCCTGAAAGTCTCATGGACTCGGAGGTGAGTTCAATTCATCTTGAGGTGTTGATGAAGATGGGATCAGTTGATCTCATAGTCTTCCAGGAGGGCAGTGAAGAAATCCCATATTTCCAGGTGGGCAGGGATAAGCAGGTGAGGTTATGTGAGAGTCTCATGAACTTAGAGGTGAGTTTGGATCAGCAGGTGCAGCTGACAAAGGAGGAATATTTGAGGAATCTTCTAATGATTGAAGGAATTCATATATTCTTGCCACTTAGCCCAGAGGAGGCCAAAGTTTGTGTTGCAGATGAAGCAGCAACAACAAGGGAAAGACAGCCTACTGATACTGTCAAAGAAAAATTGGAGCAGGTATTTGAGACTGCCCAAGCAGAAAAAGAAGAAGAGAATGAGCATTCCGAGGAATGGCTCAATATTTTAAGCCAGGAAGTTGAAAAGACTGCAGCCTTTAAGCTTGCGGAAGAGGAAGGAGAAGAAGCAAACAACATTAGTTTGGTTGATCTGTATGAACAGATTGAAGCCCTGGAGAGAAGGGTGATAGTGCACGGCATGCACATCCAATAGGTCAAGTTGGAAGCAGATGAAGAAGGCATGGGAGATCACAGTGATCTACCCAATTGCAGAAAATTTTTGCAGTCGAGGAGACTGCATAAGCAGAGCCAGCCACTAGAGCAGCTGGACGAAGTGATCGAGAATATCAGGGAGTTGATGTTAGGGTCAGCAGAAGCTGTCAGCAAGGATAAGTTGAGTAGAAGGAAAGAAGCAGCATCAGCAGCGCCGAAGCAGCAGCAGCAGGGAGATGGAGCAGCTGAATAGCTCCAGAAATTTGTTTGGGATCCAGGAGGATTTCAACAGCTGAGATGGGAATCTCATGAGCAGGAGCTCATAAATTTTGCAGCTGAGGAGTATGATGCAGGAGCATCTCTCCATGTCATCCATCCAGCCAGCCAGCCACGTCAGTGCATGCATTCAAGTCGAAGAGAGGCACAACCCTCGTCTTCAATTTTGAATTTGAATGTAATTAAATGTTTTAGGTTGTTGAGCCATGAGGTCATGCTTTGCACAGGCATAGAAGTATGTAGGCCTTTAATGCTTTGAAGTCTGAGATCTAGATCCAAATGGTGGACTAGACAACCCATTCAATAAAATTGAATAGGGTAGGTAGATTGGAGGGAAGAGCTCGAAGAGCCCCTCATGTAAAATATCTTTCATTGTAATTGTATCTCAGGGGAGAGAGTCTGCGATTAGAGAGCAGAAGAGAAAGAGTCGAGACTCTGTTAAAGTCTGAGCTCAGGGACACCTTTGTAAGGAGGCATTAACATTTATATAAACTAGAGCATATTTTCCTGCATGTTTTTTGTGTTATGTGGATGCTTCATTGTGTTCTTTATTGATGTAGATGTATGCTAGACATTTGCAGGGAATTGTTTGATTTTTAGGCTTGAGAGGTTCTTTTTGGTTTCATGCCAGGCGGGCGTGACAGAGTACTGCGGTCTCTGAATACCAGTGCATAGAAGCACTTCTGAACTCTGTGGAGTCAGACAAAGACATGCCAGGTGGGCAAAGAAACTGGAATTATCAATTCAGAGGAAGACTTGTGAGGTTGTTGAACACCTCAGGAGGCAAGGCTGTGGAGAAGAACACAGTTGCAGACAAAATCTTTGAGGAGTTCTGTAAAGATCTGCTAGGTGGGCATTAAGCAGGTGCAAGGGGTGCACAGAGGAAGGACTCTGCTGCGAGTTCAACTGAAGTCAGAATCATTAAGGATTCTGAGAGCTCTGCCAGGAGGGCATTGAGAAAGTGCATAAGGTGCACAGGAGAGAACAGAACTATTGGATGTTCTGCAAGAAGATACTATGCCAGGTGGGCATTGAGTAGATGTGCAGATAGGCATAGAGAGGAAAAGAACTCTTTGAGTTCTGTGATTTAAGGAAGAATACACCGAAGGATCTTCGCAGGATTACTGAACACCCTGAAGGACTCAACAATCAGGTTGCTTGAGCTGAAGAGTGCCAGGAGGGCATTATATTCTTCATCTAAAGGAGAAGGGAAAAAAGGATAAAATCCCTTGGGGGTCTGAGTATTTGAGGATCTCATAAGAGATAGCACCGTGCATGCAAAGACTTTGCAGAAGCATAGAATTCGTAGAATCCCTCAAGGATTCGAGAGTAAAGCTTAGGAGGAATAGTGCTTTTTGGTGCACGGAGCCACAACTGCAAGGAGTGCAGAGGCCAGAAAACTCTCTGAAAGAGTTCAAAGTTCCCAAAGCTCAGGAGGAACAACGTCGTTGAGAGCGTAGGCGAGGACTCAAGTAGAAGAGCTCGCAGACGAAAGAAGACAAAGGTCGAGGCCTTTGGACACTTGAAATTATTCCAAGTGCAGGAAGAAAGCGCTGAAGCTCGAGAGGAGAAACAGCTGTCATCGGATTAAGCCAAGAAGATCTGGACCATTGAAGGTTTTCACGTCCAGGAGGCACTAGAGGAAGAGCGCACAAGAGAAATGATATGAATTCGTCAGATCTCGAGTGAACAACCGTCAGTCGTTAGATCTGACAGAAGAGGCACGAGGTTTAAACCTCACGCGAAGAGCAGCGAAAGGTGAAGTCCCGAAGAGGTTGTATTGGGATATTGGCATTCGGTAGTTCGGGGGTCCAGAGGACAAGTGTCCGGGTATTCGACCTCAGAAATCACGACAAGGCGAAATAGATCTGAGCCATTCGTCTGTGGGAGGACGCGTGTCGCATAATCATCCATCTCGGAGATTCGGGCATCGGGACTCATGAAGGTGAGCATCTTGACTTCGCACCTAGGGAAGCCCCGGAATTGATCTGGGTCGTCCGTTCATTGAGACACGTGGCAGAGATCAGCGGACCCATCGTTATTTCGGCTACTGGGGTTTTGAGTTGATAATATTGTGTCACAGGGGATCACAAGTCCTGAATTCGCGAAAGAATCTGAGCGGTTTATCTGGAGGAGGACAGGTGTCGCGGAATCACCCATATCGAGGATTCGGGCATCGGAGGCCAGAAAGGGAAGTCCTTCGACTTCACAAGTAGTGAAGTCATGAAAGGATCAGGACCGTCCATCTGGGGAGGACAGGTGGCAGAGATCTAGGGATCTTGTGAACTCGGAGGTTCGCGGGGTGAGAGCCCAAATTTGGGTGCTCCAAGTCACGAAGCCGTGAAGTGCCGAGAGCAAGGCATGGAAGAAACACATGGCAGAACTACAAGGTGGGGCCCATGGGACTGACAGGTGGATACGCGTCACCTGGGAAAAGGAGTCAACACTCCGTTGACTTCTCGTGTCTCGGGGATTCATGGAGTAAGAGCACGAAGACTCAACCCTTCGAATCACGAAGTCGCGAGTAGCGAGAATGCGAGGAGAAAAGTCAACATCGCTTCTCGGGGTTTTGGGAAAGGAAGGTGCCAAGGTTGGACACTCGAAACCACGAAGCAACGAATAGTGAAAGGTGCCAGCTCTTATCCTAGCCGATGATCACGCTCAGAAGGAGCTGACAGAATGGAGCCATAACCATTTCGTGATCTCGGGTATCGAGGGATTGAGAAGAAAGAGTCGGGAGTCACGACTCAGGAACTCGCAAGATCATGAGATTTTTGACAAGAGACTTCGGGTTAGACCCTTGGTCACAGCGCTATGGTCGCTTGGGAAGATAGGAGCTCGTGCTTAGTGTTGTTCACACAGGGGAGTTCTCGAAGGACCTGTGGATCGATTTGAAAAGAGATTCCAGCAGGGAATCCAAAAGAGTCGATTTGGCTCAAAGGGGTTAAAGAACGATCCTATGAGCGGATCTCAGCCCGAGGACCGATAGGTATGCATCACCTTGTCATAGGTGGAGTATTTCCAGATAGTATAGAAGAGTGTCTCACTATGGTATGCCACCGGATTCCCGTGTTGAGTGAGAACTGCACCCACAGTATAGTCAGATGCATCAGTCTCAATCTCGAATGGTTTTTGCAGATCGGGCAAGGAGAGTACTGGAGCTGAGAAAATACGATGTTTCATATCTTTGAGGGCATGTTTCTTCTCTTTCCCCCACATGAACTTGGCCCTACCACCGCCCTTGGTCACTTGGCTGAGGGCCCATGCAATATGGGAGAATCCTAACACGAACCGTCGATAAAAATTGGCAAGTCCCAAGAAGCTCTGAAGCTCGGTTAGTGTGGTCGGGGCTGGCTAGTCACTGATGACTTGGATCTTATATGGATCAACATGTACCCCATACTCATCAATAATGTAGCCGAGGTGTTGGACCCTGTTCATGCTAAAAGAGCATTTTTACAAGTTGGCATAAATCTTGTGTTGTTGCAAGGTGCTCAAAACCTATTGAATATGTCGCATGTGCTCCTCCCACGGTCTGTTGAAGATGAGGATGTCATCCAAATATACTACCACAAAGGAGTTGGTGAAGGGTCTCAATGCATCGTCCATCAACCACATGAAAGTGGCTGGTGCATTTGTTAAGCCAAAGGGCATGACTAGCCATTTGTAGAGACCTTCTTTAGACTTGAAGGTTGTCTTCCAGACATCAGTTGGTTATATGGGAACCTAGTGGTAGCCAGACTTCAGGTCAATCTTGTTGAAGAACTTTTCCCCCTTGAGTTGTTCAAGAAGGTCATCAATCTTGGGAATGGGATCGTGGTTCCTAACTGTGATTTTGTTTAAGTCTCTATAATCAATGCAGAGTCACCAAGTCTCGTCCTTCTTCTGCACCAGTACAATCATGCTTCTGCAAGGGAAGGAGTTGGGTTTGATGTGCCCTTTTTGAAGAATCTCTTGGATCCGACGCTTGATTTCTTCATTCTCCATTAGTGAGCGTCAATAGATGGGTCCAATAGGTAGAGGTGCGTCGGGGGTCGGATCAATTGGATGCTTGACTTGACAGTGTGTCAATACCCTGGTAGGTGAGACGAAGATGTCTCTATATTCTTCCATGATCCTGTCCATTTGCTTCTGCTACAAAGATATGGATTGTGTAGAGGCCATGGATATGGCAGCGACTTTCTGCTTACTGTGAGCACGGATCACGAAGAAGACAAACTTCCCAGTCTGTGAAAGGACCTTACTACATTTCTTAGCAGAGATTAAAGAAATAACAATAGGCAGTGCCACCTCTGGGATCCTGTACAATTGTCTACCCAAAGTAATAATAACATTGCGGGGTCTAGGCCCAAAGGGGTTGGATCCAATGGTGGAAAGCGAGGAGTTTTTCACTGTTGGGCAAGGTTCAATTCTCGTGAGGGCTTTACCTGGAGCCATGGGGACA